>JAOTAX010118658.1:0-22795 GCA_025629825.1 Erythroxylum guanchezii | reverse complement strand
CTAGTTTTTGTATGTCATTACCTGATCTTAACAATATTTGGGAGGATTTTTATACGTACTTTATGTTAGGATTGCCAAGAACACAAAAAGGAATGGATTTTATTTTTGTTGTGGTTGACAAGTTTTCAAAGATGTCACATTTTCTACCTTGTAAGAAGATGGCATATGTGAGTTCAATTGTAAAACTATTCTTTAGAGAACTGGCGAGACTTTATGGCATTCCAAAATCCAATATATCTAGTTGTAATACTAAGTTTTAGAGTCACTTCTGGAGAATATTAAGGGGCATGTTTGATTCTTCTCTTAAATATTGTAACTACAAACGAAAGTAGTGAATAGACTATTAAGTAATTTAAGGAGATGCATATGTCATAATAAGTTAAAATATTAGGATTTTCTTATTGCCAAAGTCAAATTTGCCTATAACAATGTTGTTTATTGTTATATTGGTCCCTCTCCATTTTCTGTGGATTATACTAAGGTAGCTAATCATGCTCTTCATCTTGTTGAATTACCTAAAGGTACTACTTTTAATATAAGTGTTAGAAAGTTAGCCATAGAGGCACTAAAAATTCAAGTAGAGATGAAAGAGAAGTATAAAAAAGCCAATGCAAAGTATAAGGCTAATATTGACCAACATAGCAGAGCTCAAGTATTTGAAGTTGGGGATGAGGTTATGGTATTCTTAAGCAAGAATAAAATTATCAGGAGACATTATAAATTAAAGACCAAGAAATATAGACCATTCAAGATCACAAGAAAGATCAATGGCAATGCATATATTGTTCATTTGCCTTTGTAGATGGCTAACATCAATTTTACATTCAATATTGATGATATTTTATTTTATTTATCTTATTGTAAGCTTATATATTCTAACTTAACTCGACGTTAATTTCCTTTCAAGTGGAGCTGACTGATGAGGTTTTAAAACACACAAATCTATATAAAATATGAAATTTATTTGAAATAAATTTCATATTTTAGAGTTCTATTTTAAATAAATTTATATGTTAGAGTTTTATTTTGAGTAAACTTCAAATTAGAATGTTATTTTTAATTATAAATAGTTGTAGGATGATAAAATTGTTAACTTTCCTTATTTTCACTATTCTTATTAACAAAATTTGGTCCTTTTTAAAGATTTTCTTCAAATACTTAATTAAATTTAGTGTGTGTTCTATTCCTAAATTAGAGTAGATTATTTTCATGTTACATCAATTTTGGTAATAGGCAATTAGGTAATGAAAAATTTTCACAACAATTTCTTTCAACATAAGATTGTCTGTATTCAAGTTACAAAATATTTCCACTTTACCATGATAGAACCGTAACTTGATTAATAAGAGTATAAACACTCACATTTATTGGTATATCTCAAACTATAAATACTCTGTATTTTGGTATATGTCCTATAACAGCCGTGTTAGACCTAAGTTTATAAGTCATTTGTGAATGAAAGTGTTTTCGTTTAGATTTATTTTCTTATAAATATTAGTGGTAGAATTCAAATTTAAAATATTTCTCAATTGCTTGAATTCCAATTTATATTTAAAGAAATGATAATGTAAACTAAGAAGAAAACGATTTAACATTATCTTGTAACAAAGCAATACTCTCTAATAAGATGAGTAGTAAGGCTAAATGTGAATGTACCAACCACAAATAAGCAATACACTCCAATAAGATAAGAGTGATAAGTAGTGAGGCTAAATGCTAATATACTAGCCACAAATAACACTTCTAGGAACATGCATATTGCTTTGACTTCTTCAATCCATTTTCATCAAATAGTCTCTTTACCACTTTTTTTTAATATGAATGTGTGTAAAAGTGAATTATATTAATGACAAGTACGAAGAGCAAGGAGCAAGTTTTAAAGTCAGTACTAGTGATTTATTAGTGTATGTACCTTATAAATGTAGTGAAAAGAGTTTGTTCTATACAAGTGAAAAAACAAGAAGTATATATTAGCATGTAGTTTGAAAGAACTAAAATGAAAAAGATATGCATATTTGGGATATCTTTAAAAAGAAAAACATTTAAATCATAGGAACCAACTGATATTGTTTGTTTAATACGAATTTTTAGCAATGTTTAAAAACGGAATCATAAATTAAATCAGTAAGATAATAGGTCTAAAGGTTTAAAGATTTAACTGGTATTAGACCGTTCTAAAACTGATATACAATATAGATTGAACAAAATTAAAGTACTTAAAATATAATTGAAGAAGGAGACTATCGTTGCCTGATGAAGAGATTGGAGTTTCATTAAAGAAGGAAATGGTTAAATAAAAACTAACTAGTTTATTCTTGATTATAAAAACTAATTAATTTATAAAAACCTGCCAATTAATTAATAAATCAATTGTTTTAAATAATAAGGGTTATTAAAGTAAACTAAATCAATAAGTTAAAAGGTTTAAAGTTTTTACAATTGAATCGGCCGAACATATTCAGTTTTTTAACCATTAATTTGTAGTTCTCATTATTCTATAAATGTATAAGAAATGATTCAAGTAAATATAGGAATTGAAATGGTAGGATATAAGTGTTGTACTACTGTTCTTTTTCAAACAAGACTGATAAACAAGTTAATTTTGCAAATAAACTGAAGTGTAGAAAAGTATAGATCACACAAAGAATTTTTACTTAGTTTGATAGCTTCAATGCTATCTACATCCAAGGTTCTCACTTTCTGTGGTTTCAACTAGTACGGAAAAAGAAGAGTAAAGTTTACAGAGATGAGTGCTATTCACTACACTTGCAAGAGTCTTTAACTCTCCTAGTATTCAATGGTAAGTACTCTAGCACACTCTTAAACTCTTCCCTCTAATTCTCACACTCTCTTATACTTGTATACAATCTGAAATGTGAAAGATGAATTCTCTGTGTATGTTGGTGCTTTGTCTGATGCTTGAGTTGTTTCTTTTATAGGTGAAGAAAGGAGCTGCTCTTTGGATGAATTTACATGGATCAAATGCATGCCATGTGCCCCTTCAGTTTTTGTTTGCGTATCAAGTTGTTTTGAGCTGCGTTTTATATGGAAGCTTCTGACTTGTATTGTGAACGACTACATATTGACCACTTAATTTCTAAGTTGAGTTTTTGTCACGTGCATGTGTCTTAATCTCAGTCATTTTTGTCTGTGCTGTAAGAACTCTCAAGAACTTCTCTCTCTTCGACTCCTTCAGGCACTCCTCACACACTCACCTTCTGTCTTCAATTTTTCATCTTTCATTTGTGAGTTTGTTGTTTCGAGTGTTGATTGGTGGAGTATAGTGTTAGAATAGGAACATGTCCTATTAAATGTGAAAAGAGAGATTATAGGAAATGATTGATCTCCCTTGATTGTAGGATCAATCCTTTCCTTACTTACATTGATCCCTTCCTAGAATTAAGCAAAAGCAATCTATAAGACTTGTAATTGTAACACACATTATGATATGAAAAACAATTATAGAAATTATGTTCTTTCTAGTCTGATATGGTATCGGAGCAGTGATGATCTTAGGGTTGTTCACTGTTTCATCATCTGCCTGTTTCGTACCCATCTCATAAACCACGGCCGAAGAAACTAGTAGTAGCAGTACCCATCACCCAGCAATCTCAGAAGCCACTGAGATGCTGTCAAACCGAAATGCCCAAATCCTGCAACAACATACCACAAATCAGTCCGAATCCAACCAAACAATCTCAATAGCAATAAAATTGAATGACTACAACTACTCCCTGTGGTCACGTCTTATGCTGCTTGCCATTGGCACAAAGGGAAAATTGGATTTCATCACTGGTAATACAATTTCCCTAGCACCAACAGATCCAGGATACAATAGATGGCGACAGAGTGATCTCCAAGTTTTTTCTTGGATTATTGGCCCAATAGAACCAGAACTAGTGGGACAGTACATCGAATATCCCACATCCAGAGAACTAATGGAATGGAATAACAACAACATACTGCAGTGGGGATGGAGCACTGCAGATTTATGATCTCATCTCAAAGGCTAACCAATTCCAACAGGGAACACTTTCTCTGGAAAAATATTACAGTAATTTCCAGGGGATGTGGCGAGAAATTGACGTTCGTCAACCGAATCCAATGGTGTGTGCCACAGACATCACCATGTACAATAAATTGAAGCAAGAAAACAAATTATACCAATTCCTAGCGGGTATGAGTGACAAATTTGATTCAGTAAAACGAGACTTGTTGCGAGAAGACCCATTACCTTCAGTGGAACGTGCTTATGCCGCTATTCGCAAAGAAGCCTCACGACTAAACATCTTGAACCCGTCAGTGGCTACGAACAGTGGCAACGATACATCATTAGGAGTGGGATCCAAATTAGTGGTCAGAGGACAAGGGACTAAGCCCTTGCCAAAAACAGCCAAGCCATTGGAGGCGTCAATAACCAAAAATAATTGGGACAAACCAAGAATCAATTATGGGGAAGAATTCAACTGTCGGTCAAATCAAATCGGTGGTCCGATCAGTTAATCACTCCGGCCCCGAAATAAAGAGGACAGGTCGCACCTTAAATGTTCTAATTGCAACTGGTATGGACATACCCGTGACGAACGTTTCCATCTAGTTGGCTTTCCGGATTGGTGGCGTGACAATCCCAAGCGACGGAATAGAGAAATCCGAGACGTACTGGCAGTGCCGCCACCGTGATGGGCAACTTTGAGGCCGCCAACACCAGCGGCGGCACTGCAAAGAACAATAATGAAGGTTTCGCAGCAGTGGGTGTTGGAAGAGACGGAGGTGAAAAATCAGGTATAGGGTTTGGGGTTTCGTATTTACCCCAAGAATGTGAAAAAAGGAAGTGCAATAGGTGGTTGTTTGATTGTGGGGCTACTAATACCATGACCCACGATCCGAATGACCTTATTAACCTATCCAAACCCAATAAAGCTCAAATACAGACGGCTAATGGGGAATTTACACCAGTTTGTGGTGCGGGGGCAATAGAATTGTTACCTACTTTGAAGTTATCTCATTGTTTATATGTTCCTTCGCTTACATGTAAATTATTGTCTATCAGCCAAGTGACACGGGAGTTGAATTGCACAGTACTCATGAACCCTGGTTTTTGCCTTTTGCAAGACATTTAGACCCAGGAGATTATTGGACGTGGCACTGAGAAAGATGGTCTCTACTACGTTGATGAGGTAGCTCAAAAAGGTTTCGCACTACTAGCTCATGGGACAACTGATCGACAAAGTTGGCTATGGTACCGGCGTCTGGGACACCCATCACCTGGTTATTTTAAAATCCTTTTTCCCAATTTATCGCCTAATAGCCCTTGTGATACATGTGTTTTGTCTAAGAGTCATAGGAAGTCATTTCTTCCTAGTAACACTCGAGTATATCATGTTTTTGATTTAGTTCATTCTAATATATGGGGACCAGCCCCGAACTCTGGCAATAATGCTTTTAAATTTTTCCTATTATTTATTGATGATTGCACCAGGATGACCTGGGTCTACTTTCTATAGCATAAGTCCGAAGTTTCTCAAAAATTTGTACACTTTTATAACATGATCCATACTCAATTTAATAAGCCCATTAAAATCCTCCGTTCTGACAATAAGGGCAAATTTTTTAACCAGTCCGTGCAATCCTTCTTCCGAGACAAAGGATTAATCCACCAAACCACATGTCCCAACACATCTCAACAAAATGGGGTCACTGAACGTAAAAATAGGATCATCTTAGAAATTACCCGAGCCCTTATGCTTGAATCCCATGTACCAACTCATTTTTGGCCCGAAGCTGTAGCCACCGCTATATATCTCCTGAACAGGTTACCAACCAAAATCCTGAACCTCAAAACCCCTTTAGATTTTCTTGCCACTCGTACTCATATACCACCTCATATGTCTCTCCAACCTCGAATTTTTGGCTGCTCTGTCTTTGTGCATATTCCTAAGGCTGAGCGAACCAAGTTTGATCCTTGCGTTATTAAATGCGTATTTTTCGGTTATGGAATTAATTAGAAAGGCTACCGCTGCTATCATCCTTCTACTTGTCGCATC
The DNA here is from genome assembly GCA_025629825.1 of Erythroxylum guanchezii. Lineage (NCBI taxonomy): Eukaryota > Viridiplantae > Streptophyta > Magnoliopsida > Malpighiales > Erythroxylaceae > Erythroxylum > Erythroxylum guanchezii. The sequence goes on along the minus strand of JAOTAX010118658.1, from coordinate 16,751 downwards.
TACACCACTATGGATTGCAACTTTCTAGAAACCGAATATTTCTATGCAGCCCAACCCAATGGTCAGGGGAAGACTTATGACACCGACACACTACGTTGGTTACTTAGCCCAACTTTGTCACTCAGTAGACCCACCAAAATAGCTAGTGGATCCGTTGATGTCACCTCAGAAAAAGGAGAAAGGACCATTGGACCTAGTTCACCCCAGTCATCAACTGAGTCGGATGTTCCTCAACAGGTAAATACATTTGACCATGATATTCCTTCCGCTCCAAATTACTCTAATCATGAAAATGCAGTCCTCGCTTTAGCAGTTGAGATACAGGAAAACACTGGCAGATATATTCTTCCGCCTATAAGCACACGAGGCATTCCACCACGGAGATACTCACCAGAACGTGAGCCAAGAGGGTCTAGATATCTAGTGGCTAATCTGGCCAGGGGCCGACTATCAGAGGAAGCTAAATTGTTTTCAAAAATATTATACACTGAAGCTGTTCCTCGGACAGTAGAAGAGGCCAAGATGAAGACAGAATGACTTGATGCAATGAGAGTGGAAATGGAAGCATTGGAAAAGAATGGCATGTGGGAGAAATGTAAAATGCCAACAGGAAAAAAAAGCAGTTGGGTGTAGATGGGTCTTTACTGTGAAACATAAGACAGATGGAACAGTGGAAAGATACAAAGCCCAGTTGGTTGCAAAAGGGTACACTCAGACTTATGGGGTCGACTACTCAGAAACCTTTAGTCTGGTGGCCAAAATTGATACTATCAGAGTGCTGTTCTCAGTTGCAGCTAACCTTGACTGGCCGCTTCACCAGTTCGATGTCAAGAATGTCTTCCTCCATGATGATCTGAAAAAGGAAGTGTATATGGAAGCAACCCCTAGGTTCACACATGGATTCCAGCGAAATGAAGTATGCCGGCTGAAGAAGGCTCTCTATAGTTTGAAACAATCACCAAGAGCATGGTTTGGCAAATTCACGATAACAATGAAGCAATATGGGTATAAGCAGAGTAACTCGGATCACACGTTGTTTCTGAATAGGAGAGGTGAACTTGTTACATGCCTTATCATCTACGTCGATGACATGATTATAACAGGCAATGACGTGGAAGAAATAGTGGAGCTCCAAAGAAACTTATTTGAAGAATTTGAAATGAAGGATCTTGGAGGGTTGAAGTATTTCTTGGGGATAGAGGTTTTGAGGTCGAAACATTTTCATCTCACAACGGAAATATGTGTTAGACCTACTAGCTGAGACAGGTTTGATTGATTGCAAACCTACAGATACACCTATAGTGGTAAACCATGGCTTGAAGTTGGAAGAGGGAGTAGAACTTGCTGACAGAGAAACCTATCAGAGATTGGTGGGAAAGTTGATTTACTTATCTCACACTAGATCAGACATAGCATATGCTGTAGGAATAATGAGTCAGTTCATGCACAAACCACAGGTGGAACACATGGATGTTGCCTTGAGGATTTTATGTTACCTTAAAGGCACACTTGGACATGGGATTCTATTATGGAAAAATGGGCATTTAGAGTTAAAGGGGTACACGGATGCAGATTGGGTTGGTAATCCGATTGATAGAAGATCTACTTTTGGCTACTTTTCTATAGTCGGAGGCAACCTTGTGACGTGGAAAAGTAAGAAGCAGAAAGTAGTCGCATTGTCAAGTGCAGAGGCAAAATTTAGAGGGATCGCAAAGGGGTTAGCTGAGCTGCTCTAGATCAAGAAATTGTTGACTGAAATTGGCTATCCACCACAGGAGACTTGCGAACTGTTTTGTGATAATAAGGTAGTAGTTAGCATCTTAGAGAATCCGGTACAGCATGATTGCACCAAACACGTTGAAGTAGATCGACACTTTATCAAGGAGAAGCTTGAAGAAGGAACCATCAGTCTTCTGTATGTGCGCTCTAAAGATCAACTGGCAGATGTCCTGACCAAGTTGTTGTCCATGATTACTCGGCGAGTGTTTCATGAAGTGTTGTCCAAGTTGGGTGTGGGAGATCCCATGACTCAATTTGAGGGGGAGTGTTAGAATAGGAACGTGTCCTATTAAATGTGAAAAGAGAGATTATAGGAAAGGATTGATCTCCCTTGATTGTAGGATCAATCCTTTCCTTACTTACATTGATCCCTTCCTAGAATTAAGCAAAAGCAGTCTATAAGACTTGTAATTGTAACGCACATTATGATATGAAAAACAATTACAGAAATTATGTTCTTTCTAGTCTGATAAATAGTTGATTTCCATCACATGAAAAATAAAACTCAGCCAGACTAAATTTACTTACGTTATTGATGGTCTAAAGTAAGGTTTCAATACGACGTTTATCTTTTGCTTATTGTCAAACTTCGATGTTTTCTTTTTCTGTTTTCTCTAGAACTAAACTATTGACCAAGTTTTCTACTGAAAGAAATTTGGCAAGGACCAGCAAAAAAAATTCTTGATATGGTTTTTGTAACAAAGGACTAATAGCGAAGTTATATTGAAATTCAAATTGAACGTTTCTAAAATGTTAGAATTCTTTCTGAATGTATTCAAACATTTGAGTTTATATTGAATTTTGATAAAAATGTTAGGATCTAATTTGACCTTTTGCATGAAAGTGCAGATTCTTAAAAGGCATGTTTATATTGAAATCATCTTATTAAAGCTAGCTATTAATAAAATATCAATATATTGAAATGATCTTATTAAAGCTAGCTATTAATAAAATATCAAGTAGAAGCAAAATCAAAACAAAATTGCTTCGTCTGTAGCTAAGCTAATACAAACTAGAATTCAGATATTTCGTCTACAACACAGGTCTGAGAAGAATTTTAAATCTTTACTATTGGTTATGACTGGCTCTCTAATTTAAACAAAATTCTTCCCAGTAGGCCGTGCACGTATGCCCTGTTGTTAGGTCATGAATAATCTTGCATTCCTCTCCTGAATTGTGTAAATGGGACAGATAAAAGCTATCTTAAAGACAGCTTGATCCCCTGAAGAAAGATGGTGTAGAGAAATAACTCATTGTTTGATTTCCTCCCAATCAGGGACTTGACAGTAGTGATTACAGTTTTGTTGTATTCTCCACCAAAAAGCTCTTAAGTATGAGCAATTGAACAAGAGATGGTTCATGGATTCTCTTTCATTATTACAAGTATGCATATAGGATTAAGGATGTTTAAGCTTTTGATTTTATCAATAGGCCTAAGCTTGTTCTTCAATGTTAACCATAGAACAAAAGAGATTTTGGGGAAACCTTGCTTGAATCATACTAATCGAAATCAATTTACTTTAAGGGCATTAATTATCGAAAGTTCTTTATATGAAACATTAGTAAAACCTCTAGAGGAGTGGCTTCTCCAAATGACTTGATCAGGTCTAAGGGAATATGAGTAATAAGAAGGGATACCAGTCTCAGGAACGGAGCATCTTCTTGTATCACATAACCACTTATCCCCAGTTATATGAATCTAAGTTGCCGAAAGGTTGGGAACTGACACAGAGGCCAATGGTCACTTCAATTATAATACTAAAGTCAAGCATCTTCACCATGCCCTATTTTAACTTTAATTTAACTCCGCAAGCAGTCCTTTATTTTGCAAAATTGATGCAATGTCCAGGTGGTATCATATTTTGGCTTAACTGTCCAATAAGTTCTCATTGTCTAGGTAATGTCTGTACAACCACCTAACTCCTAATTTTTCTTTTCTCATTTAGGATCCTCCGTGGTCTTTTGGATCACATCAATCACAAAAGACTTGTAATTCTAAAGAAGCTACTTTTCAATTTCTTAAGATTACTGGATGCAACCAAATTCCAAAAGCCTGTAGCTTTTTGCTAGACATGTTAAAGTTTTCCCCTTCATTAAATTTTAAATTTTAGTAAATTATTTGTAATTATTAGAATCCAACAATTTTTGAAAATTTTCACCATGAGCCTTATATTTCAATGGGATAAGATATTAAAAAGCAAAGATTCAAATCACGGTGAATACACTTTATATATTTTTTTAAATGACAACTTTGAAAATAAAAGACACTAATTTTTCTTTTCTCATAATTTGTTCTTTTTTTAAAAAAGTTCATATATTTTTAAAACTAAAAGCAAACATGAAATTAAGAAAAATTATGCTGTGAAAGTTTCTATTAACTATCATTGTTAAAAACAAACCATATCTATGGAGACATCAGATGTGTCACTAATATTGTATTTATTATTTTAATAATACATTAATGAACTTAAAATGATAGTAAATTAAGTATTTCATTAATTTTTCTATTTTGCGTAATAATATTAATAATTAAGGTGATTGATTTCTTATATTTTTTAATAATTTATACGTTTAAAATATAAAAAATTAACTAATGATTCTTACTTTTAATAAATTATTACTAATTAAATTTTCTTGTCGTACAAGTTATATTTAGTGCCAATGATAATCGACAAACCAAATAGAGGTTGATGACTTTAATTTTTTTTAATTTAAAAAGTGGATTCCATCGTAAATGATTTGAAAAGCCTTTTTTTTTTTGGAAGTTATGATTTGAAAAGCTTTGACCGACAATAAATATAATTTCCCAAAATTAGCAAAGAAAATTTTAAAAGGTTAAAATAGAAGATTACAAGTGAAGCAAATATGTCGAGAATGTTCTCATAATTGTTCCTTAATTTTGGCAACAAAACTAACAAAGAAAACATTAAGACTATATTTAATTGGACGTAAAGTTTTTAATGAAATATAATAAAATCGAAGAGAATGATTTATAGTGAAATGGAACATAAATGGATGTAACATTAGAAAATTATTGTTTAAGAGAAACGGTAGAGTTCGTAATATAGTAAAATGCTATTTGATTGAAAGTTTATAATATAATACAGTGTAAAGTTGTTATCATTTTACATTTCATCCTAAATTTTTAAATCGGATGTTTTTTTATTTTTACTATTTGGGATAGAATGAAATATAATATAAAACCCTCTTCTTTTATTATGTTTTATTCCATTTCTTTATAAACCATTCTTTAAATAATATTATATTATATTCTATTCTATTAATAAACCATCACCTAAATATACCCTAAATAGTTAAAATGAAGAAGTGAAGCGCAATGTCGAGTAAAGTAGAGAAATTTTGATTGTCTGTTGCAAATTTAGCGTCGTCAGAAAGTATATAGATCCCTCTAGGATAAGATAGCCAACCTTTAAGCATAATCTTGTGTGATTCACGATGAACAAAAGTAATATGCGACCACCTCCACCATGCACGCACAAATCACACCAACTATTAATGGTTGTTTCATTCAATACCGCTCCTGATCTCTCATTTCCATTAACAAATCCAGTACTTACTCTGTGGTTAGAAATCATATCACCGTTGTGTACATAAATCTTTATGCTAGACCCCGACACTTGGGCGACCATCTTGGAGGCATCAAGGACCATCAGTTAGCAGTTGTTATCATTTGATCTACAAATTTTGCAGAAAGTCCATAGAAGGGCTCGGAGCTTACTCCAAAGCCTCGCATCAAATTGATAACTCAAGGTTTATATTTAACGATTTTAATAATAACTTTATAATATTTTAAATTTTAAATTAAATTTATTTCCTTATATATATAAACAATAGCGTAATTTTTAAAATGAAATAAAATCATGGAATAATTGCTTTCTTTTTTGGAGAAACTTTCTTTATGAACTTATCTTATTAAAAAAAGGTTTATCTGAAAAAATCATACTTATTATGAAGGTCGTATATTAACTACGTGATTACTGGAAAATTTTTGTCAAAAATGACATCGAAATTATTTAGACTTAAAACTATCTTGTTGACTAAGGATGTAAGTGAAACAACAGTTAATTGAAAGAAATGTCTATTTAAAGAAAAGTCACTGTTTTTGCAAATAGAGATCAGATTTTTGAAATACAGCAATAACATAATTTTTTTTGAAAGTGATATCATTGTAAAAATTCTTGTGCTTTAGAAAGTAAAAATATTTTTTAGAGAGATCAGTGTAACTCATATTAAGTAAATTTCATTTTCTGTTGAGAGCTTGGAAAGACTAACTAAATACTACTAGTTTGGAAGGTTGGAGAACCTTGAAAAATATTAACTTGTGAGTTTGGAAAGGCTTGTCAAATCACTTGTTTTATAGTGAAATACTCAAGTTGGATATTTGGACGTAAGCTTGAGTTGTTAGCTAAACCAGTATAAATCGACTGCGTCCTTTTTCTTTTCTCTCTTAACTTTTATATTTCCACATTATATTATGTATGTATTTATTTCAGCAAGAAGTTCCTTCATTTTTAACAGACTATTTCTGTTTTCAACTTCAAAGAAGTTCCTTTCAGTTTTAGCAGACATTTTTTTTTTCAAATTACTTTTAACAAGATTTTTTGTTTAATAGATTCTTTTCGTTTAAATAAGTTCCTATCGCATATCAGGCTCCTATTGTTTTAACTATTGACAAGCTCCTGTTATTACTTCTTGAACTAAAATTAACTTGCTAAATTTTTTAGTCACACACAATTCACCATCTCTTACTTATATTTGCTTTATCACAAATTTGTGTAGTTAATTCATACACACAATTGAAGACATCCAAGAAAGAAGGAGCTCTTAGCAACGCATATCATACTCACCAAGAACCATATAATTCTTCTACATCATTTCATGGCCGCTACATCGTTCCAGATCGAGTTGGTATTGGCTTCAGTAAAAATGTACTATCGCTAGCTATATGAGCTAGATCACATGACACTATGAACAATTCTAGGAATTGTGAGTCTGGGTAAAAGTGATTTAATGAATCACTGTTTACTTCACGTTAATGAGTTACAGAAAACAGATGGTATTTATACCATCACTGTCTGTGAATAAAGAAAACGACACTAGCTATTTACACAAAATGCAAACACTTATTAACACCTACAGTATCTACTTAACAGCTACAGAACAATACAGTATAAATACAAAGAATTCTACCCCCCCCCCCCCGGTTCAAGGTGGAAGTTGGTGCTAATCACACAAGCCGAACTTGGACAACAAAAAATTAAAAACAATGGCTGATAAAGCTTTAGTGAACATATCGGCTAGTTGAAGCTTGGAAGGAATATGTTGAGAAAGAACGAAGCCGCCTTTATATTTATCACGAACCAAATGACAATCAATCTCTAAATGCTTTGTCCGCTCATGAAAAATAGGATTCGCAGTAATATGAACAACAACCAAATTTTCACACCATAACGAAATAAGAAAGGAAATGAGCACTCGAAAATCAGTAAGCAAATAAGAAATCCATTGCAACTTACAAACCGTAGTAGAAAGACTACAAATATTCAGCCTTTGCGGAAGATCGAGAAACAGTGGATTGTTTCTTAGTCTTCTAAGAAATCAGTGCATTACCCAAGAATACACAAAAACTTGTTAAAGATCGCCGACTAGAAGGATATGCAACCCAATCCGCATCACAATAAGCTTGTAAAGAACAAGAATTGTCATAAGGGAAGAATAAACTTGTAGATGGAGATTGCTTCAAATAATTGAGCACATGAATGGCAGCCATCCAATGCTGCTCAGTAGGAGCGTGAACAAATTGACTCAACTACTGAGTCGCATGAGTGATGTCAGGACGGGTAAAACCAAGATAAAGGAGACGCCCAACCAACCTCCGATATCTGTCTAGATTCTCCAATAAAAGAGAGCTAGTATCATCAAATCGACAATGAGGAGAGAGAGGAGTGGCGGCCCCTTTCGAACAAGTTAACCCTGCATCCTTGAGAATATCCAACACATACTTGCGCTGATTCACATACAAGCCAGTAGACGACCTAGCAAGTTCTAACCCAAGGAAATACTTTGCAAAGCCCATATCTTTAATTGTAAATTTTTCATGTAAAAATCGTTTGACTTGATTAATACATGCCTCCGTCGGACCCATGATCAACACATCATCAACATACACAACAAGAGCAATATAATCAATCCCTTTAGATTTAATGAAGAGACATGGATCATGAGCAGATTGTATAAAATTCTGTTGACAAAGAGAAACAGTAAGCTCATGATTCCATTGTCGTGAGGCTTGCTTAAGGCCATACAAAGACCTTCTCAAACGACAAACTTGATTAGGAGTAGCCTTGGTATATCCTTGAGGAGGTAACATGTACAATTCCTCATCAATATACCCATGGAAAAATGCATTATTTATATCCAATTGATGTAAAGGCCAGCACTTCGCAGCAGCAATAGCTATAAAAATTCTCACAGTAACCATTTTAGCAACTGGAGAAAAACACTCAGTATAATCCACCCCCTCAATTTGATTATAACCCTTTGCTACTAACCTAGCCTTATACCTATCAACAGTTCCATCAGGTTTGAGTTTAACTTTATAAACCCATTTAGAACCTATAGCCTTTTTTCCCTTCGGCAAAACAGTCAAATCCCAAGTATGATTATGATCAAGGGCTGCCAACTCAGCCTCCATAGCATTTAACCAATTCAAATTAGTTTGAGCTTGTTCAAAAGAACTAGGTTCTTCAATAATAGACACATTTGTTAAAAAAGAATAATAATCAGATGTAAGACAAGATGAGAATACAAATGGATATATAGGTGGTGTATGAGAAGAATTAAGCACAGATGGGACAACAACAGGAGCAATATTAGTAACAGATGCATGGGAAACAAAATCATCCAGTCAATTAGGTCGTCGGGTCACACGAGTACTCTTTACGAATAGGAGCTAGACTCTGTGTTAGATCAGTGGAGCATGGAGTAGCAGAGGAAGAGGGAGCTAAAAAATCCGAAGAAATCACATCAATATTTTCAGCTAAGGAGGATTCTTGAGACACAACAAATGGTAAAACAGTACGATTAGGCAAAGGAACTGTACTTGGATCCCAGGAAATAGACTAAAAAGGAAAATTATTTTCATAGAAAACAACATCTCGAGAAATAAAAATATGATGGCTTTGCAAATCATAAAGTTTGCAGGCCTTTTGCCCTGAAGAATAACCAATAAAAACATATTTGAAAGCCCTAGGTGCAAATTTATCTTTATGAGGAAAAGTGTTAGAAGCATAGCATAAACAACCAAAAGTTCGCAGAAAATTATAATCAGGTTCCTTATGGAAAAGAATAGAATATGGAGATTTCCAATTTAGTACAGGAGTGGGAAGTCTATTTATGATGTAGGTAGCAGTAAAAATTAAATCTCCCCAAAATTGTTTGGGTAAATGGGATTGAAACATAAGTGCCCTAGCAATTTGCAACAAATGCCTATGTTTCCTTTCATCAACTCCATTTTGTTGTAGAGTATAAGGGGAAGTTTTTTTATGTACAATACCACAGTTGGTAAATATTTCTTGACAAGTATGATTCAAAAATTCTGTCCCATTATCAGTTTTAACAACCTTAATAGTAGCATCAAATTGGGTTCGGATATGTTTAATAAATTGAGCTAAGAAGGTGGAAGTCTGACTTTTGTGTTGGAGTAGGTAAGTCCAGGTTGTTCTAGAAAAATCATCAACTATGGTAAGGATATAGTGTGCTCCACTAATCGACCCCTGCTTATAAGGACCCCAAAGATCCATATGCAATAGTTCAAAACATGCAACTGTACTAATACTGCTCCTAGAGAAAGGAAGTCTAGTTTGTTTGGAAAGATGACAAACAGCATACGGTTGTACAGAAAAATTCATAGTATTGAAAGAAATTTGCAACTGTTTCAGTACACGGAAAGAAGGATGGCCCAATCTTTGGTGCCAAAAAACATCATCAACAACACTATGGCAATGTATTGATTTATTTTTACTATTTCCTAATTGTGTGATGTAAGACAAAATGGTATCCTGATGAAAAAAGGACCTAACAAGAACATAAAGGCCTGCAATTACTTTCCTAATAGCTAAGACCTCATCAGTCACAAGGTCCTGCAGAACACAAAATGTGGCATAGAAAGTGAATTTTGTAGAAGATTGACAAGCTAATTTGTTTACTGAAAGCAAATTATATTTGAAAGAAAGTATGAGCAAAATGGATGACAAATTAAGATTATCACAAAGAATAACATTCCCTGTGAAATCTACTGTCTTAATTGTGCCATCCGGTAGGTGAACAGGGGTATATTTGACTACAGGTATAGGTTTGTCAAACAAATCCATATTATGGCACATATGATTGGATGCACCTGTGTTTATTATCCAAGAACCACATTCAATTGAATTAACCGAACTAAAAGAATGGTTGAGAGTGCTACCTGCAAAGTCATTGTAATGTGCAAAATTGATGACATCTCCTCCCTTGTCTTTTGGTTGCATTTGCTTTCCTTGACGTTGCATAAAATTCAGAATCCCTTGTTGAATCATTGCTGCCATATCTTGTCTCCAGGCTGGTTCCTTGGTATCTTGCTCCATTGAATGATCCAAAGGTGAATCACTCATACTCATATTTACTAACTCCTTAGCCATATCTCCTCCCTTTTTATCCTTGGAACCTCTGTTTTGAAAACCGGGCCGGACTGGCCGGTCCGATCGGTAACCGATCCTCTATCCGGTCCGGTTCACCCTTAAAAACCAGTGATAAATTGAACCAGTGTGAACCGATAAAATCCTGTCAATTGACCGGTCGAACCGATCCGGTCCGACCACTGGTTCAATAAAATTTTTATTATTTTTATTATTTTTTTGATATTTTTAAAAATATTATTAATATTATATATAATTAAATATAATTATTGCATAATTATGACGCAACCACCGGTCGAACCGGTCAAACCGATGACCAGTAAAGCCTCTGGTTTGATGACCGGTCTAGGTTTCAAAACACTGCTTGGAGCCTTTATACCAATCCGAATACCCATGAATTTTGAAACAGGTCTCTCGTGTGTGTCTCCTCATTTTACAAAAATCACAATACATGTCATCTTTATTCACTTGTTTCTTAGCACTACCTTTACCAGCATCCCTCCCACTGTTGCCACTAGAACCACTTACCAACATTGCATTGCTCATATTGTCAGAAAATGAAATATTCACCTACCTCTGCTTTTCAACCTGAACTACCATTGAATATGCCCTATCCACATGAGGCAAAGGATCCATGACAAGAATCTAACTTCTAATAGCATCATATTCCTCATTCAAACCCATCAGAAATTGAACCAATCTATCATTATCCCCAAATTCATTCAACTGCCTAAGAGACCCACACGAACATTGCTGTAGGGCTCCACCTGAACATTGCAAAATGGGAGCCAAGAAATTCAATTCATCCCACAATCGTTTCAATTTAGTAAAATACCTGGAGATAGGTAAATCCCCTTGCGAAAATGAGCTGATCTCCCGCTTGAGTTGATAAAGCAGTGGCCCATTGCACTCTTCATATCTCCTCTCAAGGTCCTTCCATAAATCCCTAGCTGAGTTTGTATACAAGAATGACTCGACAATATCCTTGGAGATGTCGTTTAATACCTATGAAGTCACCATAAAGTCCACCAAACACCATCGATCATAATCCGGTGAATCTTCCCTTGGCCTCTCACATTTTCCAGTGACGAAATCCAGCTTCAATTTTGCCCCCAATGCAATCCGCATCGCACGATTCCAGGATAGGTAATTATTCCCATTTAATGGAGTCGTGACGAGCACCATCCCTGGATGATCCAAGTTCTGTAGGAACATCGAATTCTCCTCTCCAGCTATACTTCCAAAGGAGGATCGTGCACTCATGCCGTCGAGCATGACTAGCTCCGATGATCTACCCAGAATGCTCTGATACCATGAACAATTTTAGGGATTGCGAGTTTGGGTAAAAGTGATCTGCTTAATCACTGTTTACTTCACGTTAATTTGTTACAGAAAATCGATGGTATTTATACCATCATTGTCTGTATAAAGAAAACGACACTAGCTATGTACATAAAACGCAAACACTCATTTAACACCTACAATAACTACTTAACATATACAGTACACAACAGTATCTACTTAACAGCTACAGTACACAATACAGTATAAATACAAATGATTCCATATATTCCATTTGAAATTCTCATAATCGGGTCAATTTAGTAACTTATTATCTAATAATCACCCACATATTAGTTTAAGTATCTCCATACTTTAATTTATGAGATCAATTACTTTCTTTATAAGAAAGAAACATAATTTGTGCTAGTTTACCGTTTCAACAATATCCAGTCTTGATGAAACTACATCTAGGAACATTTAGGAATAACACATAAGTGTAAATTGAATCTCATAATTATGATCTCATCATAATTTCAATTACACAATAATGATATAAAGGATTTTATGTTTAGTATTAAAATATAACATATTAATTAAATTAATACATAAAGATAAATAAAACCTTTTTATTAATTCAAAATAATGTCATACATTAATTTGCATCCAATCGATTAGCTGCAAGGGCATAAACTAACACCAATTGCATCTAAATACAGCATGAACACGAAGATGGACACAATAACTGATTTTTGTTCGTCTGGAATTTTGGATTTGTGAATAAGAGAAATTGAGAACCAGGTGTATGATGAAAAGAACAATGAGGTGAATATCACTGTGATGTGTTGCAATCCGGAGAAGATTAAGCAATAGATATGTTGCAAAGGTGGTGATATAATTCTGGGGATTGAGATCCTGAAGCCATTGGAAAAGCCTAAGCCAACTCCAAAACCACCTAAACCGACTATCTTGAAGCCACCAGAACATCCTAAACCGGCTCCAAAACCACCACCGGCAAAGCCTGAACCAACCCCACCGACCCCGCCTCCTCCTGAACCGATTCCGGCCTGCCCACCAAGGGATTGTTGTAGGGAATGTTATGAGGGTTATAGGTGGGGACCATGTTATCAGGGCCATGGTAGGCCACCACCACCATGTTATGACTCTTATTATGGTGGCCATGGAAGGCCAGTGTATAAAAGCTAGGGCAGTGGATGCCGAATTACGTGAATAAACGCTTTGATTACATTTATGAAGAAAATCCCACATCTCTTAAAGCTTAACAACAGAACTGGAACTAGTAATTGTTGCACAAATCATGCATGGTCAATTTAATTATGTTTAAAATATACATAAAATTACTAAAATTATGACAAGTAATTAAAATTTAATTATGTATTAACTTTTTATAATAGATAAAAGTGGTTTTCACTTTTCACCTTTTAGTTACTCAAACAGTAAAGCAGTTAATTTTATCCTAAACAATGGAAAAAAAAGTAAAAGAAAAAGGAAGAAGAAGCATAAACTCTTGTTTTTTAATGAATTACAATGTGAAATTTTGATTCGAAATGCAAAATCAAGGATTTTTTCCACTTATACACTCCATTCACTAGCAGGCTCCTATAGCATTAGGATCAAAGTTTAGAAGAGGCAAGAGAATATTTTAGTGAATTTTATGGTCAATCAATAAGGATTTCAATTACCTTGCAATTATTAAACTCCTTTATCTCGAAGAAGCTATCTCAAGAAGAGACTTTTAATCTAGTCAGACCTTTACAAGATCCAAAGATTAAAGATGTGATCTTCTAATTGAATCCAAACAAAGCTCCAGTCTTGATGACTTAACTGGGTTTTTTTTTTCAAAAAGCTCGGGGAGATTAATAAAACCTTTCTTTGTTTAATTCCTAAGACAAGCAATTCTAACTCCTTAAATGAATTCAGACCTATTGCTTGTTCTAACTTTCTTTATAAGGTGCTATATAAAATTATAGCAAATATGATCAAGGCAATTTTGAAGAAGTTAATTAGAAAAAACCAGAATTCATTCATGTAAGGAAGGATGATAGGGGAAAATATCACCATTATTCAGGAACTCTTTAGGGGGGCACCAAAGGAGGAATTCTCAACCAAACTATGAATTCAAAATTAACTTCAAGAAGTTCTTTCATTGTGTGGAGTGAAGGTTTATACTTATGGTGATGGAAGCGAGGGGATTCCCTTTCACATTCATTAAGTGGGTAGAGGCATGTATAACCACCACTTTCTATTTAGTGCTAGTGAATGGGATGCCAACGAGGTTGTTCAAAGGAGCAAGAGGGCAAATACAAAGCGACCCTATGTCTCCATATTTGTTCATCCTTTGTATGAAGGTCCTAACTCTATTGTTGCAGTACAATGTGGAGAAAGGAAAAGGGATTAAAGTTCCATAACAAAAGCAAGAAGGTAACTTTAATCAATCTTTGTTTTGCTGATAATTTGTTACTATTTTGCAAGGCTCATCCAAATCCAATTAAGGTCTTGATTTCCTCTCTAAAGCAATTTAGAGAAATTTAGGATTAGTAATCAATCTGGTAAAGAGTCATTTTGTACTAGTTAATAATGCAGATGGATTAGAAGCTAAGATAGTTGCAATATCTTTTAAGGAAATGAAAGAATATCCTTTGTGCTATGTAGGCCGACCTATCACTACAAGAAGGATTCATTTATATGATAGTTATCCTTTAGTGGAAAAAATACAACAGAGATAAAGCTAAAGACTTCAATTAATTAAATCTGTGTTGAACTCCTTGCAAGTTTATTGGTGTATTAGTATCTTCTTGGCTAAAAGAGTAATGAAGACAATTGAAAAGTCAATTTGGAGCTTCTTATGGGGAAAGCATAACTTTGAGGGAAGGTTAATGAAAGTTAGATGGGAAGAGGTTTTCAAGTCTAAGAAAGATAGGGGTCTAGGGATAATCCTTATTGCCATTACCAACAAGGTGTTAAAGTGCAAAAATATTTGGTACATTATGTGCAACAAGGATACATTGTGGACAAAGTGACTTCACTCTTATATTCTTAAAGGGAGATAATTGTGTTCCATTTCCCCTAAAGTCACTCAATCTTAGTTTATCAACAACCTTATAAAGCTCAAGGAAATTATGGAGCCAGTAGTGAATTATAGAGTGGGTAATGGAAAAAAACATACTTTTGGTATGACAATTGGACGGGTTATGGTGTATTAATTCAAATTCCTATAGCAGTACAATGTTGGAGCAATCTCCAGTTCAATACTAAAGTTTGTGCAGTCATTACTGGTAATAGATGGAAGGAATTTTCAAACCAGGTGACAGACCTAGTCCTCAATTATTCTCCTAATTGTGGAACTTAAGACAACTACTCTTGGTTAAACCAACCCCCTAACTCCTTTTCTAATAAAGCTTATAAGGAGTGGTTAGCACATGAACAATCCAACACAGTTGGTCGGTACCTTATAGTCTGGGTTAAGATCTTAAGCCCAACTCCTCTTGTTTTCTATAGTTAGCTATATTGAACAAAATGGCCACGATTGATAGACTTCAATTTTTAAACATGTACAACAAATGTGTCCTATGTAGGAACGACTGTGAAACTAGAGACCACCTATTTTTACAATACCCCTTTGCAGAGAGCTGATGGAAAAGAATTAAAAAAAAATGTCACTAGTTATGGGAAGGGAATTTACTTATTGACTTATTGGAGAAACTAAGAGATCTGAAGACTGACCCAAAAGGAGATAGAGTTGTATGTATCATCTTACTTGCTGCTAGTATTGAGTAGATTTGGAAGGAGAGGGATTTGAGAATTTTCAAAGGCAGAGTTCGTTCAAATCAAGAAGTGATGAATTCTCCCATCATGAAGATAAGAGAATTGTTTTTTCCCTTAAAAGAACTTTCTAATTATAGCAAGAATATTGGTAGAGCATGGAATTTGGTCTAAAACTATGAGATAAACAACCCTTAGCACTAAATAACAAGAGGAGAGTATGGATTAACCAGTTACTTGAAAGATGATGAAGTCCCAAAGTTGCTTTGTGGTGGCCTTTCTATTGGAAGATTGGAAAGCATCTTTAAGTTTATCTTTGTAATTAAATAATAATTACATAATAATTTGTAATTATATAATAATTTGTAAATAAATATTATATAAGAGATTAAATACAATTATTTATTTAAAAATAATTTATCTTTAAGTTTTTATCTAATATGAAATTATTATCAGTGATAACAATATAACTAGATTAACATTAATAACCAAACAGGTTTTTATTTTTATTTAAAAATAAAATATAAACTAAAAACGAAAAACGAAAACTACAACATAAAAGCGTAAGTATAACCTAACAACACCTAAATATTTTCAGTTAGGCGAAGGATGCTTAGCTAGTTTGGTTGTTCATTAAAGCATGTACAAATTTTCAATTTCGTTAATATAATTTAATCAAAAAAACAAACAGAGCTTAGTGCCCATAATTCATCGATACAACAGCACTTATTTGTTGGTTTAAAGCTAACTATTCCTTGAAAATACTTATCGTAATTTTAAAATTTTAAAATAGTCAAATTATTATTTACATTACAATTATTGATTTAATTTTGAATTGTTAATTTAACAATTTATTTATTTGACTAATGTAATTTATTAATTATTATTTATTTCAAAAAAATTACTTAATATGACATATATATCAAGTAAAGTCTAATTAAATACTATTAACATGAGAATTAAGACTCAACTTAACATATATATTTAATCTAAATAAAATAAGTAATTTGTTATAATTATCATAATTATTAGTTCAAGTTGAGTTTAGTAAATTCAAATTAAATTTAAGAATTACGTTAATAATATTTGATTCTTTTGTATGAATTTTTTTATAAAGATAAAATTTACAACCTTTTTTTTTTTTGAGTGCCCACTAAAATAAATCTCATTTACAAGCAATAATTCTTATGCCGTACTTTGAATTTTCACAAG
>JAOTAX010118650.1:0-12311 GCA_025629825.1 Erythroxylum guanchezii | reverse complement strand
CGGCTAAGATAAGAATCTAAGGATTGACCCAGCTTAAGTCTTAAATTTACAATAGTAAATTCATAGTAGAGGTAGGTTGTTCGGACTCATATATTGTCCTTTCTCTGATCGAAGCTTTAAAAACATGGCTGCTCTGATAGTGAGGGGAGGGCACATCTCATTTCCTGTCAATTTAAATCCATTGAATGTGATATTGAAAGAGAAAGAAAAGTAAGGGTAGGCATTAATTTGGGGGAAAAGGGTGTTAGAAGTCAGAATCATCCATTTAGAGAGTAATCTCATATAAGTACTGCAACATTAGTTATAGTTTCTTTACTTTTTATATCCATAAAATAAATAATTGTATACAATATGGTAGCAATCACGATAGCTTTACCCAAAATTAGAGTTACTTCCACGCAAATACACACAGGTCATGACCAATGGCCTTCTTGTCAATCATACTCGTAAAACACTTCCTGTACACTCTTTTCTTCCTTTTACTGTGACATCAGAGAAGGACATAGCATTAACCTCCACCATAGGGTGATTTGTGTATACAATTAATTATTAATTCAAATTGACGTTTTGTAAAGCATAGTGGAAAGCGTGAAACACAATTTGAATGGAAGCAGCCGAGGGAGTCGGCTTGTCAGGTCAGCCACCAGTCCTTAACCATGATTTGACCCATACTGGGAAGAAACAGAGCAGTAAATTCCACCAGAGCCACATTACATTCCAAGAAGACCATAACCGAGAACATAATTTATGTAATTTAGGGGCATGAAATGATTTTGCTTATCTTTAACAATATAAAGGTGTTAAATTATACATGCCCACAAGCCAAAAAAGAGTTGAAAGGAGCCGTCTTAAATGCATAGTAACACACAAACTTTATTTAATGCCCCTTGTCCACCACCTTCCTTTCCGCAATGTTCATGAAAAAACCGTGTCTTTTCCCTTCCTCTTTCTGGCCATTTATTCATATATATATACACCTCAACGTTTGTATACAAGACCTAAGGTGTGAAGTTTCTTTCCAACCCCCTTTAGAAAGGTTTCAGGGTGTGTAATTGTTGTTTCAAGATTTGCTTATCATCGAAAATGGAGGATCATGAGCTCCTGAAGAACATCACTCGTAACAACAATAGCACAGGAGTTGAAAGTGGATATTTGGGAGTCCCAATTCACAGCCAGGTCAAAAGGATCATCAACCAAGAACTTGATATAATCAAGTACCCATCTTTGCAGGAGCTAGAGATGAGAGGCGTCATAAGCAGGATCAAGCGGCAGCGCTCACGTTCACCTCTTGGTTTAGCAGAGAGACCAATCTCAGTGGGCAATTAGCAGAAATCAGTCAATATATTATCTGAAATTACTATTGAAGAGTAATTTGAAAGTTAGATCTAGATACATGAATATTAAAGTCTAGATATATGGATGTTTAAGTTCATTGTTAGGAGTTTAATTATGTTCATGTATTACTTACATAATTAAGATTAGTCTATGCATGGTTTTGAGTTATGTATAGTTTATTTATTTGAGTTCGTTAATGGGTTCATGTACTTAGATATGAAGAGTCATTTTTGTACCTATAAATCCCCCTTTGTTCTTGAACTAAATTCATCCAAGTGAAATAGAACTTCTTCTTCTAAACAATTCTGTCCTCTCTAAATCTCCTCACTTCTTAACAATAACATCCATAATGCTATCTATTTTGCTGCCAATGTTTAGGTTTAGGCGCCTTTTCTCTCTGTTGTTTCTACACAAGTTCACCTCAGTTTTTGACCATCTTCATCTTTGTATATATCTCAGATGTAGCGCACGATAGCAGGTTTAAATATGTAGTGAAAACTTTTATACTCTAATTGCTTCCCTTTTCATGTTTTTCTTCCTAATGTTTCGGTGATATCTCTAGCTCCATAGTCTTCCAGTTTTGATAGTTCCCAGTAGCTTGAGTCTGTGAAGGGAATATAACTCCATACTGGTTCAGTTCATCAGAACAACAAGCAACTTCATATCCATTTCTGAAGAAGAGTTCAAAACTTGTAGGTCGGCAGGACCCAGGTCCTTTCCAACAATGATACACTTCACCACCTCCGTGAAGCATATTCGTGAATCATCTTCCTTATACGAAGTTCAAAGTCAAGCATGAACTTTGAACGCCTACCTTTGATTCTATTGGTGTTTTAGGAAATCAAGGTAACTTAGATGCATTGTTTATTTGTTTTCGCTCTCCAAAGAAGAGAAAAAAAAAAAGAGAAAGAAGCACTTGATGCGTTGATCACCAAGTCAACAACTTGAAGCTTCAAAGCACTGATTTCTAAAACTGGTTGCATGGACAGTTGTAAATCCAATAGCATCTCCTCCGAGGAATATAACATAGTAGTTAGATTCATCTACTTGTCGACTCTACTCATATTGTAGGCAATCATGGATTGTCTGGTTTATGATTCAGCATTACATTTTCAAATGATTTACATGATAAGCACATAGAAATCGATGTATTGATCTTCCAATGTTATAAACTTGTTTATTAGTAGAAAGCATATTCACTGTCTGACATCGGAATATAAACTCTTTGGTTGCATTTTTTGTGATTGGTGCTCAAAGGGGCACAAAGAGGAGGATCCAAACCATCAGTAGCAGTTCAAAGATCCTTTAAACGAGCAAAATATTACAGTCCAGAGTTGAGGAATGCAGTGCTTAGAGAAAATAAAACATAGGACATAAATTATAGTCTTTTCCATTGCTTACTCATGCTTTACATTTAAACATCTCAAACTAATTGCAAATGGGAAGCCATAACTCTCAGAAAATGCTATGAACTACTCCTTTAAATGGTCAAAATTTTTAGAAAACAGGGGTTTCATATTCAAAAGGTGAGAGCGCAGCGGTAACAGACACGACAAGAACATATAAATGAGACCCTTGAAGGTGGACAGCCTACATTTCGCAACTCTTCATCTGCACATCAGCTTTGAGCTGCAGATGTGTTCTTGGACAATAGTGACTTCACCCGCCTACTCAGTTCCCGCATCACATCTATAATTACAGATTTCTTTTGGATTCTGAACTGGATAGCCAATTCAGTTGAAGCCGAAACACCCTGTTTGATTAAGGATTCATCCTCCATTATTTTGGTGGGGAAGTGTCCCAGAGCAATGACACACAGCGCAATTATAGTATGGAAAGCTGATGCTTCAATTTCAGTCCCTAGAGGAGCATTGGCTGCTAAAGACTGCAGAGTATTCAAATCATGCCTTTGCACCATTTCCACGTCATTTGCAAGCAGTACTCTAAGGGCTGCCAACAAGCGTCGCTCTACCAGTTCCTCACCCCCTATGGTTACCTGTTACAAGAGACAAAAGGGGCTATACAACTAACTGTTGCTTCTGATTCTGCAAATGTAAGACCACCTCTGTATATGTAGCTAAACTAAACAGGTCGCAATGTGTCTAACAATGTTACAACCAATCACGTGGGTTATTCCTTTTGACTTTTGTTCAAAAAAAAAAGTTACAACCAATCAAATGCATCAACTTATGGGTTACGATTATATTTTACTCCTAAACCTAGATGCCAATGATGTTTTGAATGTTCAAACTTTCAACATAGTCAGTAGAAAAATACTCTAATATTTCCCTGCCATTATTACAGGCCAGAACAATAAAAGACAAGAATTATTCCGGATAACAAGCTGTAACCAAAAGGCATAACACGTGGAATTTTGGCTGACCTAAAGAGTCACTATGGAAACAAGATGATGCAACATAAAACAGGATTAAGATGCTACATAAAAATAGTTGAAAAGAAGGTGGTTCACTACAGGCCCAGGCCCCCGAGCTTTTGTCCTGACACTCAGATAGCAGATAAGAGAAGAAATTAAGCCTGTTTCAACCTATTGTTAAAATAACTGCAAAACGATAACCTTCAGATTGGGTGCTTGTCCATGTCAAAGAAAGTTATATTCAAATGGAATAAATGGCTAGATGATTAGAAGGAGGAACTCAAACCTTGAGATTTGGTGCTTCTCCATGTAAATTTAACTGGGTAAGAAGCTCTTGTTGCCATGGCAATGGAGATGAGAAATTGGGTGAAGTTACACCAGCAGCCATGCTCGCCGCATCAAGAAGAGCTCCATCATATTTAAGCTCAATGCAGTCATAAGGGTTTGAAGAAACTACAAATCCGTAATCCAATAGGAAAAGATCATTGCTCAAACAGCCATAGTTAATTAGAATAGAGTCATTTTCTTTGATTGGTATTTGGGCCACAACCTGTTTTGAGAGTGGAAGAGGGATTTGCAACACAAAACAAAATATGTAAGTTCTCCAGGTTCATGAACCAAATGTACTGCAACAAAATGAGAAAAGAAAGATGGAAACTTGCTTTGATAAGCATATTTTCATTCTTAACATCTTGTTCTTGAACAATTTGTGCATTTGGATTGAAGCTGTGGTTGCACATATCAATGAGAGGAAGCATCATTGGAGTATCAATGTGCGAGCCATCTGGAAGCTTTTTTCCATACAAACGAAATGCCCTAGAGGAGACAGCTGACATTGCCCATCCAAGAGCTGATGCATCTATATCTTGGCCCTCAAAAGGGTGATTGTCTGATTTCAAACTGTGCAAAGCATGCTTGACTTCTTTCTCAAAATCAAGAAGGAAGCGACATCTTTTATTGACCTGGTACAAAAGTAAGCTGCTAGTTACAACCAATACTATGCCAAAAACACAGGGAGCCATATAGGAAAAAAAATGGTTTCTTTAAACTTTAACTGGTTTTTTAGGAGAATCCCTATTCACGAAATAATCTGGTACATTCTAGGTAACATGACTTCATGGTGTTCTTCCTCTTTCTTGAGGCCTTTACCAGCAAGAATTGGCTATCAAGCTTGTCAACTCAATTACCTGATAAAGAAGTGGAGCATACTGCAAGTTCTTTATATCATCTCCAGAGAAAAAGATAGGAACATTGTAAATTTCAGGGAGATTGCTAATGTATGGCCACCAGAAGGATCCAATCTTTGCTCTCTCTTGCAGAAGCTTTAGACCCAATTTCATTGCCCATAGTTCCTCTGCCAATTTCTCCGAAATGTCCAATTTACTCATATTCAAAAGTGTAAACAGCCTAATCTATAACGAGGATGTTATGAACCTATATTGACAAAGACAGCATACAATGTCTTATAACGTACGGCAGTAAGGCCTCACAGAATGACGACACTAATTAATGCTTTCTTCGCAAAGAAAACACTTACGTCAGTGTGTTTGAAGCACAAAAAATGCTCAAAATTTAATCTACGCCCCATAAAAACCTAAGGGTAATTGCCAACTGAAAATGACAGAATCTTCACTGAAGAGGCAAGCAATTAAGAAGGTATAATTTTATTTTCATCCCAAAACTTATTCATCACCAGAACTGCACTTCTGAATCAGCAAAACTTGCAGAAATTGGGCATTCTCTAGTGGGATTATAGTTACACTAAGTTCAGTACACACAAGTTCAACAAAATTACTAGCAAACGCAATCAAACTCCACACAAAAAGATAAGATCAAACCACCAAACCGAACCCAATTGCTTTCCCTAAATGCAAAGTTCAAAAGCCCGAATAACAAGAAACCAAAGTAAAAGTCCATACCAGGAACTTTATTGGCCAAATTAAGCAAAACAGAAGTAGCCCCGTCAACATTGTGGGATTCATGATCCCCAAATTTCAAGGGGACATGCGCAGGTAAGGCAGTGAGTAGAGAGCCTTTTGATATTTCTTCACCAGCAACAAGTCCAAGTCCATGGGCACCGTTTGGTAATATCTTAACACCCCGGTGTACAAACCCACCTTCACGCCTCACCCATTTGATGAGGTCCGGCGGCTGAGGGACTAGACGAGCAGTGGCTGTGGCGGCGCATGTGAGTGGACGGCAGTGAGTGAGCGAGGCCATCAGCATCATCTTTGAGGCGGCCATGAATTGATCGGAGCTCTCAAACGTTGCTGCTGTCGATAGGGCGGCGTTTCTTAAACACAGTCGGTCTTGGGTTTGGCTGACCTAGCCAACGTTTGTTATCAAGCGTTTACGCTATTCACGGTTACTATTGATGTGATTATTTATTTAGTTTGATCGCATAAAATAAATTAGATCATATGGACTAAAAAGAGGCTTTGAAGTTAATCTCGACTTTAATAATTTAAAGGTATCTTCTCATAATTAAGATTCTTCTAAAATATCCCGTGAAAAATAAAAAAAAATCTAACAAATATTTAATTAATTAATAAAAAAAAATCCTATATGCACTTTATTTTGAATCACACTAACATAAGATTAATAAACTTATTTTTGACAAGATTAATAAACTTAGATACAATACACCATCATTAATTAATTGTTTATTTATTTTTTTTCTTAGTTACGGAAAAAATTCATTGTTTAATTTAACAAATATAATGTATAAAATAAAAATTATTCTATAAATTAATAAATATTAATTTATCTATAAATTAATAACCTCGTATAAGATAATAATTTTTCAGGTCTCAAAAATATTCATTTATAGAGATTTTACTGTATTTAGTTTGATCGCATAAAATAAATTAGATCATATGGACTAAAAGCTTTGAAGTTAATCTAGACGTGAATGATTTAAATGTATCTTTTCCTAATTAAGATTCTTCTAAACCATCTTGTGAAAAAAAAAAAAACAAATGTTTAACTAGAGAATTCAGGAACATACGATGTAGTTTGTTATTTTATTTTGCAACAATTAATTACTTTATTCGCTTGAAATTTTCATTTCAATATATTTTAACATCTTGACAGTTTAAATTTCTATTTTCTAAAATTTTAGAATTTCAATTATATCATGAATAAAAATTCATAAACAAATTCTAGGAAAATTCCTTCATACACACTTGATTATCAAATTGGCACCAAACAACTTGATTCTTTAATCTTATACTAACTTATTTATAATTAAAAAAACCATTATTCTAGTTCTAAAGTAACTTATTTTTACTTCTAAACTTATTTTTTCTTCTAATTAGAAAATTGTACTACTTAAGAAAACTCTATTCGCCACTTTAATTTTAAATGTTTTTCTTAAAATAGTAGAATCTTTTCTATATGTTACCACATAATAATCTGTCTAACTTTAGATTATTATCATTAAAGTTTAAATTTAACTACAAATGGAAGAATTTCAAATTAATTTGAAGAGGAATTATGTGAAGATGGGACAATGCATTCATGAAAAACTAATTTAATTAATTTTAATAATAGAATGACACGTACCGAGTTAAATTTAATTATCAAATCGCGCATAATATGGTAGCCAATGATGAGAACTTGAGGTTAAATGAGAATTATTGATGTCTTTAGATGCTAAATATTCTTACCAAAATTAAATATTCACGTGGAGGTTGTTTCACAATTAAATATTCATGTAGATTTTATATTGGATCATACTGGGATTAGGTTGGTTCAAGATTTAGTTTTTAGTTTATTATCTTTGACCTCTCTAAACTTGATTAGTCGTTTAAGTAGGATCATATATGGTATTTGGAAATTATGAAATAATTCTCTTTAGAAAAATGATGGATCCTCAATTTGGTTTTTTACAAACTAAAGTCTTCAATTTTTGAAGCAATAGAAGTTAGCTCGGGCAGATAGAAGACGTGACTAATCATCAATTCACTGGTGTGTTTTAAAGACTTATTAACAATGTGGATGCTGCAATTTTTATGTTAATAAGTGTTGGCATTGTCATCAGAAATGACCTAGGTTATGACAGGTTTCTCCATAATCATATCCAGTATTCCTCCTTCAAAAGAGGTCGAAACTCTGATCTTTCAAGGGTTGCTTTTCTCCTATTTCCAAAATCTTATAATGGAGATAGATGCCTATTTGGTAATCAATGCAGCCAATAATTCTCACTCTTTGACTCACAACTCTCATTTGTATGTTAGTCCTTGTACTTGAAATTGAGTTCCTAAATTCTTATAGGACCTTTTCTTTTTAATGTTTCTTATATTTCTTAATTGAATTTATCTTTCCTAAGAAATTTTTGAACATCTTCTTACCAAGTTTAAATCTCTTTATCAAGTGAAAAACTAACTCCTAGAGAAAGTTAAAGGCCAAAAGTGCATTTTAGATTTTAAAGTTTTAATTAAAATACAAGTTGATCCCTAACATGTTAAATCGTTCAATTTAAACATGTGTTGTTACATGTCGTGTTATCATTGACGTGACATAAAATTATTATTTTTAATCTATAAACATGATTCATTACCACTTGTTTGCTATATGGTAGTTTAGGGTCTTTTTTTAATTAAAAATTTAAATTATTTATAATTATTCTAATTATATTTTATCACTTAAATTATATTAGTCAACTATAATTAGGGTATTTTTGAAAACACTAACCCTATAATCTTAAATCTTAATCTCCAAAATTCAAACCGCTTACGAACAACTCCTCCTTCCAATTATTACGCATCAATTCTCCCAATTACATTTATTTAAAGTTGATTTAATACATAATATATATGATACGCATTGCAATCCTAATAATGGGATTGTCCCTGGCATCATATGAATTCTTTGTACATAATTTTAAGACTTTTATCTTAAAAGTTAACTACTTAGGCACTTCCTACGACGCTTAAGAGTTTTCTGAACTAAGATTAAATGACAACAAATGAATTAAATGGTGCTTCCCCTGTTAGGTGTTACCTAATTAGATGGTATAGTTCCCAACTCCATGTTTTCATGTAGCCGTTCTATACCCTTGTTCACTATATAAATAAATGTAATTGTAATGTAAATGGTCGAGCCTCAAGCTGGAGTTAAGCTCGGACTATTTAGGCCTGATAACCTAAAATGATATCGTTTGATCATAAAATGACGTTGTTTTGCTTTTTTTTAAAAAAAAAAATTCTAAACCTGGCCTGAGCTCAAAATGGCAAGGGTCTGTCCAAGGCCAAGCCTACTTTCATTGTTACAAGAATAAATCATAATTATATTTATTGTTAGACTTGTTGAGCAAACTCAAACTGCTTTAACTTGAATAAGTTTAGTATTATGATAGTGGATCCTACTAAACTAAATTTGTGTTATTTGGATGAGCAAAATTATGATCACAAGAATTTGGAGGTAGGATTAGGAATAACATATAAGAAATATTTTGGCAAGAGTTGTCACCTAATGAATTTAAGATTCACATAAGATGTGATTGATAAAGTTGTTATGTATGTAATTTAAGTTTAGTTGGCTTGTATAATAAACTCAATATCAACTAAATTTGAATGAGATTTTAGCCCACTAAAGATTAGAGTAATATTTTTGAATAGTTGTGAGGGTTATTTTTTTTTGAATAAAATAGTAGAAGTAACTAAATACATGATTAAAGTCCTAATCTCATTTTATAGTCATAACGTATAATCAATTACTTGATTTTTTACATTTATTTTTATTCTGAGTAAATTTTACCTTATTTAGTGTAGTTGATACTAAGTTAGTGAACTAAAATTTTTAGAAAAAGTTACATTTGAGAAGAGATCTCAAAGTTTGCTAGGAAATTTTTATTTTTGTAAAATAGTTTGATATGAAAAATTTGATTAAAATACAAGTTGATCCCTAACATGTTAAATCGTTTAATTTAAATGTGTTTGTTACATGTCGTGTCATCATTGACGTGACATAAAATTATTATTTTTAATCTATAAACAGGATTCACTACCACTTGTATGCTATATGATAGTGCATGGTCTATTTTTTAATTAAAAACTTAAATTATTTATAAGTATTCTAATTATATTTTATCAGCTAAATTATATTATTATTCAACTATAATTATGGTATTTTTGATTGGAAACACTATCCCCATAACCTTAAATCCTAATCTCCAAAATTGAAACTGCTTATAAACAACACTTCCTTCCAATTATTATGCATCAATTATCCCATCAACGACAATTCTCCTACTAGTGGCTCCTCTACTTCTCATATCAAGAGCTCCTCTCTCACTAACGACTCCTCTTTATACTTAAAGCTCTCAATTTGGCCACTATAAAACTTTTCGGTATAGAGACACTTTAATTACCATTGCAATCAGGTGTTTAACTTACCCAACTCACTTTTCTCTTTCATCTAAAGATGTCACAATTAGTTAGGCTATCCAATTCTTTCCTAAAATTTTTTGAAATAAAGCATCCACTAAACTAGATACCTGATTTGCTTGTATGAGAGAAGGTTAGATATATATGTTATAAAGGCCAGATATATATGTTATACCCAATGTCCCCATCACCTTATTATCTTTTTGGTTTAAGTAAAAGAGGAAGCATAAACTTTAGGTTTCTAATCATTGGGTCTCATTTTTTTTCTTCATTTACGCTACTAAATAGTTATGTACTATCTCTTTAAATTTAATGAATGAATTATGACATTCCACTATGAAATCTTTACTAGAATCTTGGAAAAGTTTTTCAATTAATCACCATTGATATCGCATATGACAAAAAGCCTACTATGTTTTTAAGTTGATTCAATACATAATATATATGATACACATTGCAATCTTAATAATGGGATTGTCCCTGACAATGTATGAATTCTTTGTACATAATTTTAAGACTTTTATCTTAAAAGTTAACCACTTAGGCACTTCCTACTACACATAAGAGTTTTCTGAACTAAGATTAGATGACATCAAATGGATGATTTACAGCAAGTGAATTAAATGGTGCATCCCTTACTAGGTGTTACCAAATTAGATGGTATAGTTCCCATCTCCATGTTTTCATGTAGCCCTTCTATACCTCTTTTCACTATATAAATAAATGTAATTATGTAAATGGTTGAGCCTCGGGTTGGAGTTAAGCTCAGATTGTTCGGGCCCGATAAACTAAAATGACATCGTTTGGCCGTAAAACGACATTGTTTTGCCTTTTTTATAAAAAATTCTAAGCCCGATCCAAGCTCGAAATGGAAAGGGTCTGCCCAGGCTCGGTCTGACCGATTGCCATCCTTACTTCCATTATTACAAAAATAAACCAGAATTCTTTTGATTGTTAGACTTGTTGAGTAAACTCAAGGCCGTTTGAACTTGAATAAGTTTTGTCTTATGATAGTGGGTTTGATATGTGTTTAATTGTTGATACATTTAATCATTTACACTTGGTGATTAATGATACGAAAATGCTTAAGATGCTCACTTTAATTCATATATTATTTTAGGTATAATTTGGAAGTAAAGAAATTAAAGTGAGTCGAAAGTACCACATATGGATCATTTTCTGAATATTTATTTTCTTTGCTTATTTTTATGGAGGAGGAAGAAAAAATAAATAAATAAATAAAAGACAAGAAAAATGAGAAGCAGCCAAAGGAAACAGCTGAATCAAAACGACAAAGCAGCGTGGAGCAGAAACATAAAAGAGCAGAAGGCATGCGTTAAACGCATGCAGCAGGTGTGAAACACATGTGTTTAACGCATGCGTTGGTGTTAACGTTGCGTTTAAGCAACACAAGCAAAAGGCATACAGGAAGGATTTAAGAGCAAGCGATTTTTAATTGTCAAATCAATAAACAGGTGATGCAGCAATAAATCAAGAGGCTACAACAGTAAAACAAAGGGTGCTGGTGCGTTTTGCTCAAAATGCACAAGCACAAGGCGTAGCGCAGGAGGAGGATTTAAAGGAGTTGCAATTTTAATTGTCCCATGAAAGACAGTAGCGCTATAAGAACGAAGGATCAAATACACAAGCAGCAGAGAAACGTAGGCAACCGTTACGTGGGTCTGCGTTTAACGCATTTTTATGCATTAAACGCAGACGAGGAGAGGAGAGTTGCCACAGTAAAGAGTAAAAGGCAGTGAAGCAAAACAAAGGGATTTTTTGGCTAGGGTTTAGAATGAGGACTGAAGCATTTTTTCGAGAAAGACCCATAAAAGGCTGGACGTCCCGACGCCGTTTCGGAGATGACATCGACGCCAGCGACTGGAGTTAAGTAATTTTATTATTATTTTGTTGTTTCTTTCTCTCATTAGGAATTGATTATGTTATCCGATGTTAATTGATTTGGATTGTGTGTATGGATAATCAGAATTTTGTTATTATTCGGTTATTTGTGTATGAACCCATTGGGTATTGTGATTTGATGATTTTAATGCGTTCATTAAATCATTAATTGCAAACTCATTGCTAGAATTTCGATATAATCCGTAATTGTTATGTTAAAATTCATGTGAAGCGACTAATGATTCGTAATCATTAGGGATAACATGACCTAGGTTAAATGGCGCATCGTATGTGGTTGTTGCCTTGATTAA
>JAOTAX010118632.1:0-22798 GCA_025629825.1 Erythroxylum guanchezii | reverse complement strand
CTAGGCACTTTTCTTTGGCACAAAAAATCTAATAATCACCACCAATATATGACTTAATACAAACTCGTATACAAGGATGGCTAGACAAAAAATACTAAGTTAAAGAGCTCCAAATCGGATTCTAACCATTGGATGTCAAGATGCAAGACTCAGGAACAACATATTAAAATTTTGTCACGATCAGAGATCGTTTGGTCATCGATCCGAACTAGAGCAAATTTTGTTATGAAGGTTAATTCTCTTTTAGGCAATTTTCTCTTTGGCACAAAAAAAATCTAATAATCGTCACCAATTTAGGTCATAATACAAACTCGTATACGAGGAGTGCTAGAGAGAAAATACTAAGTTAGAGAACTCCAAATTAGATTCTAACTGTTGGATATCAAGATTCAAGACTCAAGAACCAAATACTTAAATTTCGTCCAATCAGAGATCGTTTAGGCATCGATTGAGACTGGAGCAAATTTTGATATAAACGTTTTCTCTCTTCTAGGAACTTTTCTCTTTGGCAAAAAAATCTAACAATTATCACCTATTTATGACATAATACAAACTCGTATACATTTAGAGCTACATAAAAAATACTAAGATAGAGAGCTGTAAATCAGATTCTAACCTTTGGATGTCAAGATGTAAAAATGAGGAACAATATATTAAAATTTCATCCCGATCAGAGATCGTTCGGTCATTGATCGACACTAAAGTAAATTTTGATATCTATTTTTCCTCCCTTCTGGGCAATTTTCTATTTTGCACAAAAAATCTAATAATCATCACCAATATATGATATAATACAAACTCGTATACAAAGAGAGCTAGACAAAAAATACTAAGTTAGAGAGCTCTAAATCATATTCTGATCATTGGATGTCAAGATGCAAGACTCGGAAATAACATACTAAAATCTCGTCCCCATTAGAGATCGTTCGGTCATCGATCGAGACTAGAGTAAATTTTGATATGAACATTTTATTTCTTCTAAGCAACTTTCTTTTTTGCACAAAAAAAGCTAATAATCATCACCAATATATGACTACGTTAGAGAGAAATACTACGTTAGAGAGCTCCAAGTCAGATTCTAACCATTAGATGCAAAGATACAAGACTCAGGAATAACATACTAAAATTTCTTCCCGATCGGAGGTCGTTTGGTTATCGATCAAGACTAGAGCCAATTTTGATATGACCGCTTTCTCTCTTCTGGGCAATTTTCTCTTTGACAAAAAAAAATCTAATAATCATCACCAATACATCACAAAATAAGAGCTCTTATATAAAGAGTGCTGGACAGAAAAAAAAAAACTAAGTTAGAGAGCTCCAAATCAGATTCTAACAGTTGAATGTCATGACGTAAGACTCAGAAACATCATACTAAAATTTCTTCCCCATTAGAGATCTTTCGGTCATCAATCGATACTAGAACAAATTTTGATATGAATGTTTTTTCTCTTCTGCAAACTTTTCTCTTTGGCACAAAAAATTCTAATAATCATCATCAATATAAGACATAATACAAACCCGTATATACGGAGTGCTAGATAAAAAAAAAACTAAATTGAAGAGCTCTAAATCAGATTCTAACTGTTGAATGTCAAGAGGCAAGACTCAGGAACAATATACTAAAGTTTTGTCTCGATCAGAGATCGTTTGGTCATCGATTGAGACAGGAGCAAATTTTGATATGAACATTTTCTCTCTTCTAGGAAATTTTCTCTTTGTCACAAAAAAATCTAATAATTATCACCAATATATGACAAAATACGAACGCGTATACAAGGAGGGCTAGACAAAAAATACTAGGTTAAAGAGCTCCAAATCAGATTCTAGTTGTTGGATGTCAAGATGTAAGATTCAGAAACAACATACTAAAATTTCGTCCCTATAAGACATTGTTTGGTCATCGATCGAGACTAGAGCATATTTGGATATGAACGTTTTCTCTCTTCTAGGTACTTTTCTTCTTGGTATAAAAAATTCTAATAATCATCACCCAAATATGACATAATACAATTTTCGTATACAAGGAGGGCTAAATAGAAAAATACTAAGTTAGAGAGTTTGAAATCAGATTCTAACCGTTGGATGTCAGGATGCAAAATTTAGGAACAACATACTAAAAATTCGTCTCGATCAGAGTTCGTTTGTTCATCGATCGAGACTAGAGAGAATTTTGATATAAAATTTTTTCTCTTCTGGGTAATTTTCTTTTTAGCATAAAAAATCTAATAATCGTCACCAATATATGACAAAATAAGAACTTGCATACAAGGAGGACTGGACAGAAAATACTAAGTTAGAGAGCTACAAATCAAATTCTAACTGTTGGATGTCAAGAGGAAGGACTTAGGAACATTATACTAAAGTTTCGTTACGATCAGAGATCATTTGGTCATTGATCGAGACTAGAGCAAATTTTGATATGAATATTTTCTCTCTTCTGGGCACTTTTCTTTTTAGCACAAGAAAATCTAATAATGATCACCAATATATGACATAATACAAGCTCATATACAAGGAGCGCTAGACAAAAAATACTAAATTAGAAAGCTCCAAATCAGATTCTAACCTTTGGATGTCAAGATGTAAGACTCAGAAACAACATACTAAAATTTCGTTCTGATCAGAGATTGTTTTGTTATCGATCGAGACTAGAGAAAATTTTGATATGAGTGTTTTCTCTCTTCTGGGTACTTTTCTTTTTGGCACAAAAAAATATAATAATCATCACCAATATATGACATAATAGAAACTCATATACAAGGAAGGCTAGATAGAAATACTAAGTTAGAGAGCTCCAAATCAGATTCTAACCGTTGGATGTCAAGATGCAAGACTCAGGAATAACATACTAAAATTTCATTCCGATTAGAGATCGTTTGGTTATCAATCGAGACTAGAGAAAATTTTGATATAAATGTTTTCTCTATTCTGGGCACTTTTCTCTTTGGTACAAAAAAATCTAATAATCATTACCAATATATGACATAATGTAAACTCATATACAAGGAGCGCTGGAGAAAAAATACTAAGTTATAGAGCTCCAAATCAGATTCTAATCGTTGGATGCCAATATGTAAGACTCAGGAACAACATACTAAAAATTCGTCTCGATCAGTGATTGTTTGGTCATTGATCGAGACTAGAGCAAATTTCTATATGAATGTTTTCTTTCTTCTGGGAACTTTTCTCTTTGGCACAAAAAAATCTTGTAATCATTCCTAATATAAGACGTAATTCAAACTCGTATACAAGGAAGGTTTGACATAAAATATTATGTTGTAGAGCTCTGCATCAGATACTAACTGCTGGATGTCTAGATACAAGACTCAGGAATAACATATTAAAATTTAATCCCAATCAAAGATCATTTGGTGAATGATCGAGACTAGAGCAAATTTTGATATAAACGTTTTCTCTATTCTGGGCACTTTTCCCTTTGGCACAAAAAAATCTAATAATTATCATCAATATAAGACATAATAAAAACTCGTATACAAGGAGGGCTGCACAGAAAATACTAAGTTAGAGATTCTAACCGTTGGATATCAAGATGCAAGACTCAGAAACAACATACAAAAATGTTGTCCTCATCAGAGATCGTTTGGTAGTCGATCGAGACTAGAGCAAATTTTGATATAAAGGTTTTCTCTCTTCTGGGCACTTTTCTATTCCGCACAAAAAAAATGTAATAATCATCACCAATATATGATATAATACAAACCCGTATACAAGGATGGCTACACAAAAAATACTAAATTAGAGAGCTCCAAATCAGATTCTAACTGTTGGATATTGAGACGCAAGAATCGGGAAGAAAATATTAAATTTCATCCCGATCAAAGATCGTCTAGTCCTCGTTCGAGACTAGAGCAAATTTTGATATAAACTTTTTCTCTCTTTTGAGTACTTTTCTCCTTTGCACAAAATAATAATAATCATCATCACTAATATATGACATAATAAAAACT
Source organism: Erythroxylum guanchezii (assembly GCA_025629825.1). Lineage (NCBI taxonomy): Eukaryota > Viridiplantae > Streptophyta > Magnoliopsida > Malpighiales > Erythroxylaceae > Erythroxylum > Erythroxylum guanchezii. The sequence continues at coordinate 18,830 of JAOTAX010118632.1, read as the reverse complement.
TGTATGCAAGGAGAGCTAGAAAAAAAAAAACAAAGTTAGAGAGCTCTAAATTGGATTCTAACCGTTGGATGTCAAGATCCAAGACTAGAGCAAATTTTGATATGAACGTTTTCTCTCTTCTGGGCAATTTTCTCCTTGGTGCAAAAAAATCTAATAATCATCACCAATATATCACATAGTACAAACTCCTATACAAGGAGGACGAAACAGAAAATACTATGTTAGAGAGCCCCAAATCAGATTCTAACCCTTAGATATCAAGATGCAAGACTCAGGAACATCATACTAAAATTTAGTCCCGATCAGAAATCGTTTGGTAATCAATCGAAACTAAAGTAAATTTTGATATCTATTTTTCCTCCCTTCTGGGCAATTTTTTCTTTGGCCCAAAAAAATCTAATAATCATCGCCAATATATGGCATAATACAAACTCGTATACAAGGAGGGTTAGGCAAAAAATACTATGTTAGAGAGCTCCAAATCAGATTCTAACCGTTGGATGTCAAGATCCAAGACTCAGGAACAACATAGTAAAATTTCGTCCCGATTAGAAATTGTTAGATCATCGATCGAGACTAGAGCAAATTTTTATATGAATGTTTTCTATCTTCTAGGTACTTTTCTCTTTGGCACAAAAAATCTAATAATCATCACCAATATATGACATAACACAAACTTGTATACAAAGAGGGCTGGACAGAAAATATTAAGTTAGAGAGCTGCAAATCAGATTCTGACCATTGATGTCAAGATGCAAGACTGAGGAACAACATACTAAAATTTCGTTCTGATCAGAAATCGTTTGGTAATCAATCGAGACTAGAGCAAATTTTGATATGAATGTATTCTCTTCTGGGTAATTTTCTCTGCGGCACAGAAAAATCTAATAATCATCGCCAATATATGGCATAGTACAAACTCAGATACATGGAGGGCTATAAAGACAATATTATGTTAGAGAGCTCCAAATCAGATTCTAAGAGTTGGAAGCCAAGATGTAAGACTCAGGAACAACATACTAAAATGTTTTCTCGATCAGAGGTCCTTTGTTCATCGTTCAAGACTAGAGCAAATTTTGATATGAACGTTTTCTCTCTTCTGGGCAATTTTCTCTTTGGCACAAAAAATCTAATAATCATCACCAATATATGACATAATACAAACCCGTATACAAGGAGGGTTAGACAGAAAATACCAAGTTAGAGAGATCCAAATTTGATTCTAACCGTTGGATGTCAAGATGCAAAGCTCAAGAATAACATACTAAAATTTAGTCCCAATCAGAAATTGTTTGGTCATCGATCGAGACTAGAGCAAATCTTGATATTAATGCTTTCTCTCTTTTGGCAATTTTCTCTTTAGCATAAAAAAATCTAAAAATCATCACTAATATATGGCATAATAAACAATTTCATATACAAGAAGGGCCAGATAGAAAATACTATATTAGATAGCTCCAAATCAGATTCTAGCCATTAGATGCCAAGATGCAAGCTTCAAGAATAACATATTAAAATTTCTTCTCGATCAGAGGTCATTTGATCATCGATCGAGACTAGACCAAAATTTGATATAAAAGTTATCACTCTTCCGGGTGATTTTCACTTTGGCAAAAAAAATCTATTAATTATCACCAACATATAAGATAATACAAACTCGTCTACAAGGAGAGCTAGACAGAAAACACTTAGTTAGAGAGTTCCAAATTAGATTCTATCCGTTGGATACCTAGATGCAAGACTTAGGAACAACATACTAAAATTTCGTCCCAATTAGAGATCGTTTGGTCATCGATCGAGAACAGAGAAAATTTTGATATGAACGTTTTCTATCTTCTGGGCACTTTTCTCTTTGGCACAAAAAAATCCAATAATCATCTCTAATATATGAAAAAATAGAAAGTCGTATACAAGAAGGGATAGACAAAAAATACTGAGTTGGAGAGCTCTAAATTAGATTCTAACCATTAGATCTCTTATGAGCAATTTTCTTTTTTTGCACAAAAAATCTAATAATCACCACCAATATATAACATAATACAAACTCGTATACAAGAAGGGGCTAGACAAAAAATACTAAGTTAGACAGCTCCAAATTAGATTCTAACCGTTGGATGACAAGATGCAAGGCTCAGGAACAACATACTAAAATTCCATCCCGATCAAAGATCGTTTGGTTATCAATCGATACTAGAACAAATTTTGATATGAATGTTTTCTCCCTTCTGGGCACTTTTCTTTTTGACACAAAAAAATCTAATAATTATCACCAACATATGACATAATACAATCTCGTATACAAAAGGGCTAAAAAGAAAATACTATGTTAGAGAGCTCGAAATCAGATTCTAACCGTTAGATGTCAAGAGGCAAGACTCAAGAACAACATACTAATATTTCATCACAATCAGAGTTCGTTCGGTAATCGATTGACGCCTTAGCAAATTTGCATATGAATATTTTCTCTCTTCTGGGCGCTTTCCTCTTTGGCAAAACAAAATTTAATAATCATCACCAATATATGACATAATACAAACTATTATACAAGGAGGGCTAGGAAGAAAATACTATGTTAGAGAGCTCCAAATTAGATTCTAACCGTTGAATGTCAAGATGCAAGACTCAGGAACAACATATTAAAATTTCTTCCCCATCAGAGATCGTTCAGTCATCGATCGAGACTAGAGCAAATTTTGATATAAACGTTTACTTTCTTTTGGGTACTTTTCTCATTGCCCCAAAAAATTCTTATAATCATCATCAATATATGACATAATACAAACTCGTACACAAGGAGGGCTATACAGAAAATACTAAGTTAGAGAGTTCCAAATTAGATTGTTACTGCTGGATGTCAAGATACAAGACTAAGGAACAACATACTAAAATTTCGTCTCGATCAGAGATCATTTGGTTGTCGATCGAGACTAGACAAAATTTTGATTTGAGCGTTTTCTCTCTTCTGGGAACCTTTCTCTTTGGCCAAAAAAAAATCTAATAGTCATCAACAACGTATAACATAATACAAACTCATATACAAGGAGGGCTAGACAGAAAATACTATGTTAGAGACTTCCAAATCAGATTCTAACCGTTGGATGTCTGGATGCATGACTTATAAACAACATTCTAAAATTTCTTCCCGATCACAGGTCCTTCGATGAAATCGAGACTAGAGCAAATTTTTATATGAACGTCTTCTCTCTTCTGAGCAATTTTCTCTTTGGCACAAAAAAATCTAATAGTCATTGCCAATATATGACAAAATATGAACTCGTATACAAGAAGGGCTAGACAAAAAATACTATGTTAGAGAGCTTCAAATTAGATTCCAATTGTTGGAGGTCAATATGCAAGACTCAGGAACAAAATACTAAAATTTTGTCTCGATAAAAAATCTTTTGGTCATCAATCGAGACTAGAGCAAATTTTGATATGAACGCTTTTTCTCTTCTGGCCAATTTTCTCTTTGGCACAAAAAAATCTAATAATCATCATCAATATATGGTATAATACAAACTTGTATGCAAGAAGGGCTATGAAGAAAATACTACATTAGAGGGCTTCAAATCAGATTCTAACCATTGGACGCCAAGATGCAAGACTTAAGAATAAAATAATAAAATTTCTTTTCGATCGAAGGTCGTTTGGTCATCGATCAAGATTAGAGCAAATTTTGATATAAACATCTTCTCTCTTCTAGGCAATTTTGTATATGACATAATACAAATTCGTATACAAGGAGGGCTTGACAAAAAACACTATTTTAGAGAGATCCAAATTAGATTCTAATCGTTAGATGTCAATATGCAAGACTCCGGAACAACATACTAAAATTTCATTCCGATCAGAGATCGTTTAGTTAACGACCAAGACTAGAGCAAATTGTGATATGAACGTTTTCTCTCTTCTTGGTACTTTTCTCTTTGGGACAAAAAAATCTAAAAATTATCACCAATATGTGACATAATACAAACTTCAATGTGAGGAGAGCTATATAGAAAATACAAAGTTAGAGAGCTCCAAATCAGATTCTAACCGTTGGATGCCAAGACGCAAGACTCAGGAATAATACACTAAAATTTTGTCCCGATCAGAGATTGTTTGGTCATCAATCGAGACCAGAGTCAATTTTGATGAGAGCGTTTTCTCTCTTCTAGGTAATTTTCTCTTTGGCACAAAAAATCTGATAATCATCACCAATATATAACAAAATACAAACTCGTATCCAAGGAGGGCTAGACTAAAAGTACTAAGTTAGAGAGCTCCAAATCAGATTTAACTGTTAGATGTCAAGATGCAAAACTTAGGAATAACATAATAAAATTTCATCCCGATCAGTGATAGTTTGGTAATCGATCGAGACTAGAAATATAATGGAAATACTAAGTTAAAGAGCTCCAAATCAGTTTCGAACCGTTGGATAACAAAATGCAGGACTCAAGAACAACATATTAAAATTTCGTCCCGATCAGAAATCGTTTGTTCATAGATCAAGACTTGAGTAAATTTTGATATAAATGCTTTCTCTCTTCTGGGCACCTTTCTCTTTGGCACAAAAAATCTAACAATCATTACCAATATATGACATAATACAAACTCATTTACAAGGATGGCTAGACAGAAAATACTACGTTAGAGAGTGCGAAATCAAATTCTAACCGTGGATGTCAAGATGCAAGACTCGAGAACAATATACTAAAACTTCGTCTCGATTAAAAATCATTTGGTCATCGATCAAAACTAGAGCAAATTTTGAAAACGTTTTCTTCATTTTGGGCAATTTTCTCTTTGCCTCAAAAAATCTTATAATCATCATCAATATATGACAAAATAAGAACTCGTATACAAGGAAGGTTAAATAGAAAATACTATATTAGAGAGCACCAAATAATATTCTAACCGTTGGATGTCAAGAGGGAAGACTGAAGAACATATTAATATTTCATCACAATCAGAGGTCGTTTGGTAATCGATCGAGGCTTGAGCAAATTTTTATATTAATGTTTTTTCTCTTCTGGGCACCTTTCTCTTTGGCCCAAAAATATCTAATAATCATCACCAATATATGACATAATACAAACTCGTATACAAATAGAGCTAGATAGAAAAAACTAAGTTTGGTCATCGGTTAAGACCAGAGCAAATTTTGATATGAATATTTTCTCTTTTCTGGGCAATTTTCTCTTTCGCAAAAAAAAAATCTAATAATCATCACCAATATATGACATGATACAAACTCGTATGCAAGGAGGTCTAGACATAAAATACTATGCTAGAGAGCTCCAAATCAGATTTTAACCGTTGGATGTCAAGATGCAAGACTCAGGAACAACATACTAAAATTTTGTCTTGATTAAGGATCGTTTGGCCATCGATCAAGACTAGAGCAAATTTTCATATGAAAATTTTCTCTCTTCTGGGCAATTTTCTCATTGGCACAAAAAAATCTAACAATCATCTTCAATATATGACATGATATAAACTTGTGTATAAGCATGTCTAGATAGAAAATAATAGGCTAGAGAGCTCCAAATCAGCTTGTAACCGTCAGATATCAAGAGTCAAGACTAAAGAACAACATACTAATATTTCATCACGTTCAAATGTCGTTTGGTAATCGATCGCGGCTTGAGCAAATTTTGATATGAACATTTTCTCTCTTCTGGGCATCTTTCTCTTTAGCACAAAAAAATCTAACAATCCTAATCTATATATGACATAACACAAACTCGTATACAAATAAGGCTAGATAGAAAATACTATGTTAGAGAGCTCCAAATTAGATTTTAACCGTTGGATGTCAAGATGCAAGACTCAGGAACAACATACTAAAATTTCGCCCCGATCAGAGATCGTTTGGTCATCGATCGACACTAGAGCAAATTTTGATATGAACGTTTTCTCTTTTCCAGACAACTTTCTCTTTGGCACAAAAAAATCTAATAATCATCACCAATATATGACATAATATAAACTCTTATACAAGGAGGGCTAGACAGAAAATACTATGTTAAAGAGCTCCAAATCAGATTCTAATCGTTGGATGTCAAGATGTAAGACTTAGGAACAACATACTAAAATTTTGTCCCGATAAGAGATTGTATAGTCATCGATCGAGACTAGAGTAAATTTTGATATTAGCGTTTTCTCTCGTTTGGGAACTTTTCTTTTTAGCCCAAAAAATTCCAATAATCATCACCAATATATGACATAATAAAAACTAGTATACCGGGAGGGCTAGATAGAAAATACTAAGTTAGAGAGATCCAAATAAGATTCTAACCGTTGAATGTCAAGATGCAAGGCTCAAGAACAATATACTAAAATTTTGTGATAATCAAAAATCGTTTGGTCATCGATCGAGACTAGAACAAATTTTGATATTAACGCTTTCTCTCTTTTGGAAATTTTTGCTTTGGCACAAAAAAATCTAAAAATCATCACTAATATATGGCATAATAAACAATCTCGTATACAAGAAGGGTTAGATAGAAAATACTATGTTAAAGAGCTCAAAATCAGATTCTAACCATTGGATGCGAAGATGCAAGACTCAGGAACAATATATTAAAACTTCGTCCCAATTAGAGATCGTTTTGTCATCGATTAAGACTAGAGCAAATTTTGATATGATTCTTTTCTGTCTTCTGGGCAATTTTCTCTTTGGCACAAAAAAATCTAATAATCATCACCAATATATAACAAAATATGAACTCGTATACAAGGAGGGCTAGGCAAAAAATACTATGTTAGAGAGCTCCAAATTAGATTCTAACTGATGGATGTCAAGATGCAAGACTCATGAAAAAAATACTAAAATTTCGTCTCGACAAAAAATTGTTTGGTCATTGATCTAGACTAGAGCAAATTTTGATATGAACACTTTCTCTTTTCGGGCCAATTTCCTCTTTCGCACAAAATAATCTAATAATCATCGCCAATATATGACATAATACAAACTCGTATACAAGAAGGGCTAGGCAGAAAATACTACACTACAGAGCTCCAAATCAGATTGTAACCATTGGACGCCAAGATGCAAGACTTAAGAACAAGATACTAAAATTTCGTTTCGATCAGAGGTCGCTTGGTCAACGATCGAGATTAGAGAAAATTTTGACATAAACGTTTTCTCTCTTCTAGGCAATTTACTCTTTGGCACCAAAAAAATCTAACAATCATCACCAATATATGACATAATACAAATTCGTATACAAGGAGGGCTACACAGAAAATACTATGTTAGAGAGCTCCAAATCAGATTCTAACTGTCAGATATCAAGATGGAAGACTCCGGAACAACATACTAAAATTTCATCCCGATCAGAGATCGTTTAGTTAACAATCAAGACGAGAGCAAATTTTTGATATGAACATTTTCTCTTTTCTAGGTACTTTTCTGTTTGGCACAAAAAAAATCTAATAATCATCACCAATATATGACATAATACAAACTTGTATACAAGGAGAGCTAGACAGAAAATACTAAGTTAGAGAGCTCCAACTTGGATTCTAACCGTTAGATGTCAAGATGCAAGACTTAGGAAAGACATACCAAAATTTCGTCCCGATCAGAGATCGTTTGCTCATCGATCAAGACTAGAGCAAATTTTTATATAAACTTTTTCTCTCTTCTTGGCACATTTCTCTTTAGCACAAAAATTTCTAAAAATCATCACCAACAAATGACATAATACAAACTCTTATACAAATAGAGTTAGACATAAAATATTACGTTAGAGAGCTCCAAATCAGATTTTAACCGTTGGATGTCAAGATGCAAGACTCAGGAACAACATACTAAAATTTCATCACGATCAGAGATTGTTTGGTAATCGATCGAGACTTGAGCAACTTTTGATATGAACGTTATCCCTCTTCTGGGCAATTTTCAGTTTTGCACAAAAAAATCTAATAATTATCACCAATACAAGACATAATACAAACTCATATACTAGGAGGGCTATTTAGAAAATACTATGTTAAAGAGCTCGAAATTAAATTCTAACTGTTGGATATCAAGATGTAAGCCTCAGGAACAGTATACCAAAATTTTGTTTGGATCAGAGATCGTTTGGTCATCGATCGAGAATAGAGCAAATTTTGATATAAACATTTTATCCCTTTGGGGCCCTTTTCTCTTTGGCACAAAAAAAAAAACTAATAACCATCACTAATATATGACCTAATACAACCTTGTTTACATGGAGGGCTTGACAAAAAATACAAACTTAGAGAGCTTCAAATCAGATTCCAACTGTTGGATGCCAAGAGGCAAGACTCAGGAACAATACACTAAAATTTTGTCCTGATCAGAAATCGTTTGATCATTAATCGACACTAGAGCCAATTTTGATATCAACGTTTTCTCTCTTCTAGGTAATTTTCTCTTTGGCACAAAAAAAATATGATAATCATCACCAATATATGACATAATACAAACTTGTACCCAAAGAGGGCTAGACAAAAAGGTACTAAATCAGACAAAAAGGTACTAAAGGTACTAAACTCGTATCCAAATCAGATTTAACCGCTGGATGTTAATATAATACAAACCGTTGGATGTTAACATAATACAAACTCATATACAAGGAGCGCTAGATAGAAAATACTAAGTTAGATAGCTCAAAATCGGATTCTAACCATTAGATGTCAAGATGCAAGACTCAGGAACAACATTCTAAAATTTCATCCCGATCAGAGAGCATTTGGTCACCGATCGAGAATAGACAAATTTTGATATGAACATTTTCTCTTTTCTGGCCACTTTTCTCTTTGACACAATAAAATCTAATAATCATCACCAACATATAACATAACTCAAACTCGTATACAAGGAGGGTTAGACAGAAAATACTAAATTAGAGAGCTCCAAATCAGATTCTAACCGTTAGATGTCAAGATGCAAGACTCAGAAACAACGTACTAAAATTTCGTCGCGATCAGAGATCGTTTGGTTATCGATCGAGACTAGAGCAAATTTTGATATGAACGTTTTCTCTCTTCTGGGCAGTTTCTTTTTGGCCTAAAAAAATCTAAAAATCATCACCATTATATGACAAAATACAAACTCGTATACATGGAGGGCTAGATAGAAAATAATATGTTAGAGAGCACCAAATTAGATTCTAACCGTTGGATGTCAAGAGGCAAGACTGAAGAACAACATATTAATATTTCATCTTGATCAGAGGTCATTTGGTAATTGATCGGGGATTGAGCAAATTTTTATATGAATGTTTTCTCTCTTCTGGGCACCTTTCTTTTTGGCCCAAAAATATCTAATAATCATCACCAATATATGACATAATATAAACTCGTATACAAGGAGAGCTAGACAGAAAAAACTAAGTTTTAGTGCTCCAAATTAGATTCTAACCGTTGGATGTCAAGATTCAAGGCCCAGGAACAACATACTAAAATTTCGTCCCGATTAGAGATCGTTTGATCATCGGTCAAGACTAGAGCAAATTTTGATATGAACGTTTTCTCTCTTCTGAGCACTTTCTTTTTGGCCCAAAAAAATCTAAAAATCATCCCCAATATATGACAAAATACAAACTCGTATACATGGAGGGCTAGATAGAAAATACTATGTTAGAGAGCACCAAATTAGATTCTAACCGTTGGATGTCAAGAGGCAAGACTGAAGAACAACATATTAATATTTCATCTTGATCAGAGGTCATTTGGTAATTGATCGGGGATTGAGCAAATTTTTATATGAATGTTTTCTCTCTTCTGGGCACCTTTCTTTTTGGCCCAAAAATATCTAATAATCATCACCAATATATGACATAATATAAACTCGTATACAAGGAGAGCTAGACAGAAAAAACTAAGTTTTAGTGCTCCAAATCAGATTCTAACTGTTGGATGTCAAGATTCAAGACTCAGGAACAGCATACTAAAATTTCATCCCGTTTAGAGATCGTTTAGTCATCGATCAAGACTAGAGCAAATTTCGATATGAACGTTTTCTCTTTTTTGAGCACTTTCTTTTTGGCCCAAAAAAATCTAAATATCATCACCAATATATGACAAAATACAAACTTGTATACATGGAGGGCTAGATAGAAAATACTATATTAGAGAGCACCAAATTAGATTCTAACTGTTGGATGTCAAGAGGCAAGACTGAAGAACAACATATTAATATTTCATCTCGATCAGAGGTCATTTGGTAATTGATCGAGGATTGAGCAAATTTTGATATGAATGTTTTCTCTCTTCTGGGCACCTTTCTTTTTGGCCCAAATATATCTAATAATCATCATCAACTTATGACATAATATAAACTCGTATACAAGGAGAGCTAGGCAGAAAAAACTAAGTTTTAGTGCTCCAAATTAGATTCTAACCTTTAGATGTCAAGATTCAATACTCAGGAACAACATACTAAAATTTCGTCCCTATTAGAGATCGTATTAGAGCAAATTTTGATATGAACGTTTTCTCTCTTCTGGGCAATTTCTTTTTGGCCCAAAAAAATCTAAAAATCGTTACCAATATATGAAATAATACAAACTCGTATACATGGAGGGCTAGATAGAAAATACTATGTTAGAGAGAACCAAATTAGATTCTAACTGTTGGATGTCAAGAGGCAAGACTGAAGAACAACATATTAATATTTCATTTCGATCAGAGGTCGTTTGGTAATCGATCGAGGATTGAATAAATTTTTATATGAATGTTTTCTCTCTTTTGGGCACCTTTCTTTTTGGCCCAAAAATATCTAATAATCATCACCTATATATGACATAATATAAACTCATATACAAGGAGAGCTAGAGAGAAAAAACTAAGTTTGGGTGCTGCAAATCAGATTCTAACTGTTGGATGTTAAGATTCAAGACTCAGGAACAACATACTAAAATTTTGTCCCGATTAGAGCAAATTTTGATATGAACGTTTTCTCTCTTCTATGCAATTTTCTCTTTCACAAAAAAAATCTAATAATCATCACCAATATATGACAAGATACAAACTCGTATATAAGGTGGTCTAGATAGAAAATACTACGCTAGCGAGTTCCAAATCAGATTCTAACCATCGGATGTCAAAAGGTAAGACTCAAGAACAACATACTAATATTTCATCTTGATCAGAGGTCATTTGGTAATCGATAAAGGCTTGAGTAAATTTTGATATCAACGTTTTCTCTTTTCTAGGCACCTTTCTCTTTTACATAAAAAAATCTAATAATCATCACCAATATATAACATATTGCAAACTCGTAAACAATGAGGGCTAGATAGAAAAAACTAAGTTTGAGTGCTCCAAATCAAATTCTAACTGTTGGATGTCAAGATGTAAGACTCAGGAACAACATACTAAAATTTCGTCTCGATCAGAGATCGTTTGTTCATCGATCGACACTGCAGCAAATTTTGATATGAAAGTTTTCTCTCTCCTGGGTAATTTTCTCTTTCGCACAAAAAAAATCTATCTGTTATCACCAATATATGACATGATACAAACTCATGTACAATGATGTCTAGATAGAAAATACTACGCTAGAGAGCTCCAAATCAGATTTTAACCGTCAGATATCAGGAGCCAAGACTCAAGAACAACATACTAATATTTCATCATGTTCAGAGGTCGTTTGGTAATCTATTATGGCTTGAGCAAATTTCGATATGAACGTTCTCTCTTTTCTGGGTATTTTTCTCTTTAGCACAAAAAAATCTAATAATCATAACCAATATATGACATAATACAAACTCGTATACAAATAAGGCTAGACAGAAAATACTATGTTAAAGAGCTCTAAATTAGAATCTAACCTTTTGATGTCAAGATGCAAGACTCAGGAAAAACATACTAAAATTTCGTCCCGATCAGATATCGTTTGTTTATCGATCGACACTACAGCAAGTTTTGATATGAACGTTTTCTCTTTTCTAGGCAATTTTCTCTTTGCCACAAAAAAAATCTAATAATCATCACCAACATATGACATAATACAAACTCTTATACAAGGAGGGTTAGACAGAAAATATTATGTTAAAGAGCTCCAAATCAGATTCTAACCGTCAGATGTCAAGATGCAAGAATTAGAAACAACATACCAAAATTTTGTCCCGACAAGAGATTGTTTGGTCATCGATCGAGGCTCGACTAAATTTTGATATGATCGTTTTCTCTCTTCTGAGTACTTTTCTCTTTGGCACAAAAAAATCTAATATTCATCACCAATATATGACATAATACAAACTTGTATATATGGAGGGCTAGGAAGAAAATACTATGTTAAAGAGTTCCAATTCGGATTCTAACCGTTGGATGTCCAGATGCAAGACTTAGGAATAACATACTAAAATTTCATCCCAATCAGAGTTCGTTTAGTTATCGATCGAGCCTAGAGCAAATTTCTATATGAACTTTTTCTCTCTTCGGGGCACTTTTCTCTTTAGCACAAAAAAATCTAATAATCATCACCAATATATGATATAATACAAACTCGTATGCAAGGAGGGCTAGATATAAAATAATAACTTAGAGAGCTCCAAATTAGATTCTAACAGTTTGATGTCAAGACGCAAGACTTAAGAACAACATACTAAAATTTTGTCCCGATCAGAAATCGTTTGGTTATCGATCGAGACTAGAGCAGATTTTGATATTAACATTTTCTCTCTTCCTGGCACTTTTCTCTTTGGCACAAAAAAATCTAATAATCATCTCCAACATATAACATAATACAAACTCATATACAAGGATAGGTAGACAGAAAATACTAAGTTAGAAAGCTCCAAATCAGATTCTAACCGTTGGATGTGAAGACGCAAGACTCAGGAACAACATACTAAAATTTCGTCCAGATCAGAGATCGTTTGGTTATTGATCGAGAATAGAGCAAATATTTATATGAAAGTCTTCTCTCTTCTGGGCGCTTTCTCTTTGGCCTAAAAAAATTTAATAATCATCACCAATATATGACATAATACAAATTCATATATAAGGAGGGCTAGACAAAAAATACTATATTCGAGAGCACAAAATCAGATTCTAACCGTTGGATGTCAAGAGACAAGACTCAAGAACAACATGCTAATATTTCATCTCGATCAGAGGTCGTTTGGTAATCGATCGAAGCTTGAGCAAATTTTGATATACCATTTTCTCTCTCTTGATCACCTTTCTCTTTTGCAAAAAAATATCTAATAATTATCACCAATATATGACATAATGCAAACTCATATGCAAGTAGGGCTAGACAGAAAAAACTAAGTTTGAGTGCTCCAAATCAGCTTGTAACCATTAGATGTCAAGATGCAAGACTCAGGAACATCATACTAAAATTTTATCCCAATCAGAGATCGTTTGGTCATCGTTCAAGACTAGAGCAAATTTTGATATGAACGTTTTTTCTCTTTCGGGCAATTTTCTCTTTCGCACAAAAAAAATCTAATAATAGTCATCGATCGATACTAAAGCAAATTTTGATATGAATGTTTTCTCTTTTCTGGGCAATTTTCTCTTTGGCACAAAAAAATCTAATCGTCTTCACCAATAAATGACAAAATACGAACTCGTGTATAAGGAGGGCTAGACAGAAAATACTAAGTTAGAGAGCTCCAAATCAGATTATAACCGTTGGATGTCAAGATGCAAGACTTAGGAACAACATACTAAAATTTCGTCCCGAGCAGAGATCGTTTTGTCTCGATCGAGACGAGAGCAAATTTTAATATGCACGTTTTCTCTCTTATGGGCACATTTTTCTTTGGCACAAAAAAATATAATAATCATCACAATTATATATTGTAATGCAAACTCGTATAAAAGGAGGGCTAAACATAAAATACTATGGTAGAGAGCTCCAAATTAGATTCTAACTGTTGGATGTCAAGATGCAAGACTCAGGAACATCAAACTAAAATTTTGACCCGATCGGAAATCGTTTGGTCATCGATCGAGACTAGAGTAAATTTTGATATAAACGTTTTCTCTCTTTTGGACACTTTTCTTTTTGGTTAAAAAAAATCTAAGAATCATCACCAATATTTGACATAATACAAACTTGTATACAAGGAGGGCTACACAAAAATATTAAGTTAGAGAACTACAAATCAGATTCAATACGATGAATGTCAAGATGCAAGATTTATGAACATACAAAAATTTCGTCCCGATCAGAGATCGTTTGGTCATCGATTGAGACTAGAGTAAATTTTGATATTAATGTTTTCTCTTTTCTAGGCAATTTTCTCTTTGGCGCAAAAAAATGTAATAATCGTCAAATATATGACAAAATACGAACTCGCATGCAAGGAAGGCTATATAGAAAATACTAAGTTAGAGAGCTCTAAATCATATTCTAACCATTGGATGTCAAGATGTAAGACTCAAGAACAACATACTAAAATTTTGTCCTTATCAGAGATCGCTTGGTCATCGATCGAGACTAGAGCAAATTTTGATATGAACGTTTCTCTGTTCAAGGCAATTTTCTCTTCAGCACATAAAAATCTAATAATCATTACCAATATATGACAAAATATGAACTCGTATACAAGGAGGGCTAGAAAGAAAATATTAAGTTAGAGAGCTCCAAATAAGATTCTAACCGTTGGATGTCAAGATGCAAGACTTAGGAACAGCGTACTAAAATTTTGTCCCGATCAGAGATCGTTTGGCCATCGATCGAGAATAGAGTAAATTTTGATATGAACATTTTCTCTCTTCTAGGCACTTTCTCTTTGGCACAAAAAAATCTAAGAATCATCACCAATATATGACATAATACAAACTTATAAACAAGGAGGGTTACACAAAAAATATTAAGTTAGAGAACTCCAAATCAGATTCCAACCGATTGATGTCAAGATGCAAGACTCAGGAATAACATACTAAAATTTCGTTCCGATCAAAGATCGTTTGGTCATCAATCGAGGTTAGAGCAAATTTTGATATGAACATTTTCTCTCTTCTGACACTTTTCCCTTTAACACAAAAAAATCTAAAAATTATCACCAATATATGACATAATACAAAAATCATATACAAGGAGGGCTAGGTAGAAAATATTATGTTGGAGAGCTCTAAATAAGATTCGAACCGTTGGATGCCAAGATGCATGACTCAGCAACAACATACTAAAATTTATTCCTGATTAGAGATCGTTTAGTTATCGATCGAGGCTATAGCAATTTTTAATATGAACGTTTTCTCTCTTCTGGGAACTATTCTCTTTGGCGCAAAAAAATCTAATAATCATCACCAATATATGACATAATGTAAACTCATATCCAAGGAGGGCTGGACAGAAAATACTAGGTTAATGAGGTCCAGCTTAGATTCTAACCAATGGATGTCAAGATGTAAGACTTAGGAACAATATATCAAAATTTCGTCCTGATGAAAAATCATTTGGTCATCGATCGAGACTAGAGTAAATTTTGATATGAATGTTTTGTCCCTTCTGTGCAATTTTCTCTTTGGCACAAAACAAATCTAATAATCATGACCAATATATAACATGATATAAACTCGAATACAAGGAGGGCTAGATAGAAAATCCTAAGTTAGAGAGCTCCAAATCATATTCTATCCGTTGGATGTCAAGATGCAAGATTCATGAACAACATACTAAAATTTAGTCCCGATCAGAGATCATTTGGTCATTGATCGAGACTAGAGAAAATTTTTATATGAATGTTTTCTCTCTTCTGGGCAATTTTCTCTTGAGCACACAAAAATCTAATAATCATCAACAATATATGACAAAATGCGAACTCGTATACAAGTGGGGCTCAACAGAAAATACAAAGTTAGAGAGCTTCAAATCAAATTCTAATCGTTGGATGTCAAGATATATGACTTAGGAACAACGTATTAAAATTTCGTCCCGATCAGAGATCGTTTGGTCATCGATCGAGACTAGAGCAAATTTTGATATGAACGTTTTCTCTCTTCTAGGAACTTTTCTTTTTGGCACAAAAAAATCTAAGAATCATCACCAATATATGTCATAATACAAACTTGTATACAAGGAGAGCTACACAAAAAATATTAAGTTAGAGAACTCCAAATCAGATTCCAACCGATGGATGTCAAGATGCAAGATCCATGAACAACATGCTAAAAATTTGTTCCGATCAGATATCGTTTGGTAATCGATCGAGACAAGAGCAAATTTTGATATGAACGTTTCTCTCTTCTGAGCAGTTTTCTCTTTGGCACAAAAAATCTAAAAATCATCAGCAATATATGACAAAATACGAACTCATATACAAGGAGGGCTCGATAGAAAATGCTAAGTTAGAGAGCTTCAAATCATATTCTAACCGCTAGATGTCAAGATGCAAGATTCATGAACAACATACAAAAATTTCGTCCCGATCAGAGATCGTTTGGTAATCGATGGAGACTAAGGTAAATTTTGATATGAATGTTTTCTCTCTTCTGGGCAATTTTCTCTTTGGCACAAAAAAATCTAATAATCATCACCAATATACGTCAAAATACGAGCTCGCATGCAAGGAAGGCTATGCAGAAAATACAAAGTTACAGAGCTCCAAATCAGATTCTAACCATTAGTTGTCAAGATATAAGACTTAAGAACAACATACTAAAATTTCGTCCCGATCAGAGATCGTCTGGTCATCGACCAAGACTAGAGCAAATTTTGATATGAAAGTTTTGTCTCTTCTGGCACTTTTCTCTTTGACACAAAAAAATCTAAAAATCATCTCTAATATATGACATAAAACAAACTCGTATACAAGGAGGGCTAGACAGAAAATGCTTTGTTAGAGAGCTACAAATCAGATTCTAACTGTTAGATGCCAAGATACAAGACTCAGGAACAACATACTAAAATTTCATCTCGATTAGAGATAATTTGGTCATCGATCGAGACTAGAGTAAATTTTGATTTAAACATTTTCTCCATTCAGGGCAATTTTCTCTTTGCCACAAAAAGAATCTAATAATCATCACCAATATATGGCATAATACAAGCTCATATATAGGGAGGGCTAGACAGAAAATACTAGGTTAAAGAGCTCCAAATCAGATTCTAACTAGTAGATGTCAAGATGTAAGACTCAGGGACAACGTACTAAAATTTCGTCCTGATCAAAAATTATTTGGTCATCGATCGAAAATAAAGAAAATTTTGATATTAATATTTTCTTCCCTCTGGGCTATTTTCTCTTTGGCATTAAAAAAATCTAATAATCATCACCAATATGTATTAACATAATACAAATTCGTATATAAGGAGTGCTAGATAGAAAATACTAAGTTAGAGAGCTCCAAATCAGATTCTAACCATTGGATGCTAAGATGCAAGATTCATGAACAACATACTAAAATTTAGTCTCAATCAGAGATCGTTTGATAATCCATCGATACTAGAGCAAATTTTGATAAGAAAGTTTTCTGTCTTCTGGGCAATTTTCTCTTTGGCTCAAAAAAATCTAATAATCATCACCAATATATGACAAAATACAAACTCGTATAAAAGGAGGGCTAGACAGAAAATACTAAGTTAAAGAGCTCCAAATCAGATTCTAACCGTTAGATGTCAAGATACAAGACTCAGGAACAATATACTAAAATTTCCTCCCGATCAGACGTCGTTTGCTCATCGATTGAGACTAGAGAAAATTTTCATATGAACGTTTTCAATGTTCTGGGCAATTTTCTATTTTGAGCAAAAAAAATCTAATAATTATCACCAATATATGACAAAATACGAACTCGTATATAAGAAAGGCTAGACAGAAAATACTAAGTTCGAGAATTCCAAATAAGATTCTAACCATTGGATGTCAAGATGTGAGACTCAACCAGAGATCATTTGGTCATCAATCTAAATTAGCGCAAATTTTGATATGAACATTTTCTCTTTTTTGGGAACTTTTCTCTTTGGCGCAAAAAAATATAATAATTATCACCAATATATGACATAATGCAAACTCGTATACAAGGAGGACTCGACAGAAAATACTAGGTTAGAGAGGTCCAAATTATATTTTAACCAATGGATGTCAAGACGTAAGACTCAGGAAAAATATATCAAAATTTTGTCCTGATCAAAAATTGTTTGGTCACCGATCGAGACTAGAGAAAATCTAATAATCATCGCCAAGATATAACATAATATAAACTCGTATAAAAGGAGGGCTAGACAAAAAAATACTAAGTTAGAGAGCTCCAAATCAGATTCTAACCGTTGGATGTCAAGATGCAAGACTTAGGAACAAGATACTAAAATTTCGTCTCAATCAGAGATCGTTTGGTCATCGATCGAGACTAGAGCAAATTTTTATATGAACGTTTTCTCCTTTCTAGGCAATTCTCTCATTGGCACAAAAAAATCTAATAATCGTCACCAATATGTAATATAATACAAACTCATATACAAGAAGGGCCAGACAGAAAATACCAACTTAGAGAGCTCTAAATTAGATTGTAACCGTTGGATGTCAAGATGCAAGATACAGGAACAACATACTAAAATTTCTTTCCTATCAGAGATCGTTGGTTCATTATTTGAGACTGAAGAAAATTTTGATATGAACGTTTTCTCTCTTTTGGGAACTTTTCTCTTTGGCACAAAAAAATCTCATAATTAAACCTTTTTCCGTTCGGTTTCAATTAAGTGAGACGACCCGAGGTTGCACCCTATATTACAATCCTTGGAATTAATTATTTTTGATTCGGTTTCCAAAGAATTGATCTTCATATCGAGACGAAGAGCCAATCAAAATGGCACCGTTCCCGATGAAACAAGAAATTGGTTTTCCATAGGTTAGCCATAGTCACCTTTATTTGTCGTTGATAATAGGAATCTTTGCTTTTGCATT
>JAOTAX010118605.1:0-22812 GCA_025629825.1 Erythroxylum guanchezii | reverse complement strand
CGTTTTACTTACCTGTTTTTCTTTTTACAAAAACGATAACAAAAAACGGAAGAAAAAAACGGAAACAAACAGCCCCTTAATTTCGCATTTTGGCATACGCAAAGTGCATACAAACGGATTAAGTCTACTTATTCAAAGTTAACCAAAATCTAACTCGTATTTGATCCTCACAAATTATTTTTAGGTTATCTGTCAGGCTCTATGAGGCAGTTCTTTATTGAAGACTTTCAATTAATTGGCATGTATTATCCTTAAGAATACTTGGAAATGAAGTGTTATTCACTAAACAAGAGAGAGTTTTAGAGATATTTTTAGAAAATGTTTGAAAAAATATTACATGTTTAATGGATTCAACAATGTTAATGTCATATATACATTTATTGCCTCTCTTCCTTATAAGCTCCAACCAAAGCTATAGAGAATAATAAACTCTCTGCATTCTGACATGACAAAAATCTTATTAGGAGAAATATATCAACTAACTCTGGCTACTTTCGACAAATTATGTGAACAATAGAAATTCTTCAAGACGATGATGTCAGAAAAATCAGATTTCGCATAGAATTATAAAAAGCTCTATTTGAAGATTAAATGCAATGAAACACCAGCATGTTCTTGCAAGAAAAAAGTCTTATTTCCCACAAAACAAACCTGACACCATGTCGACGATCTCAAATAAGGAAAAGGTTAATTGTCATATTCTTTAAAAAGAGATCTCCTGGGTCTAAGAAGTTAGATCAATGTTATCTTTATGAAAAGCCTGAACATTATGCCAATAGGTATCCTAGTAAATCCCAAAGAAACATGAAACTTTTAAAATCCATTGTAAATATTATGTTGATCAGGAATGAAAGAGACATGAACAGTCATCATTGTTTTGGTCATATATTGATTTGTAGATATCCAAATAAGATGATTTGTGATTTAAATTAAATTAGAGACATATGACTACAAATTTCTTGAAGAAATCTAACTTCAGTTCTGTCTCTAAGAGTTCCAAAATCTGGCTTGAAGTTGAGTAAAGAGTACTGTTGTAGTTTAAGAATAGTCCAAAGTATTTGGAGTATAACTTTCAAAATACCGAATCAAATTATATGACCTTAGTGTCATTAGAAACTTAAGACATAGAGGAATACTTGTTTAGAAGAAAATATTGCCTAAATACTTCGTTTTCCTTGTCTTAATGACCATGCAAAAGTTACCTGAAGATCTGAGAGAAACTGGAATGATCGATTGATGATGTTATAACTTAGTGAATGAATTGTTGATATCAAAGTTCCAAAGGCATGAGTATAATGGGAATGAAGTTGTTCATATGACAGTAGTTGTGATTCAAAAGAGAAGAACTATATGTATTAAGTAAAGGTAAATGTGAATTTGATATTATGAGAGCATATACTGCTAAAGAAAGAAATGACGAGTAATTAAATTATGATATTAGAATAATCAAGGGTTCTTGAGGCGTAAACCTAAGAATAAGTTAGACACATACAAATGATAAGGTTTGATTGATCAAGAGACGTGATTAAGGAAACATACCCGGAATAGTCAAATTGAGCATGCATTATACATGACACATATACATATGTGTACAATTGAGCGTTTATGTAATTGTGAAATTAATAATGTTTGTGCAATGTGCGTATTGCATAATGTTGATATGCAGGATAAAATGTCCGTATCTAGATTTTTCCGGATCATGAAAGCTAATGCTAATCTACAGCGTATTGTGAGTCGACCTAGATGGTCCTACTTTAAATGATTGCTCTGTTTAAATTTATGAAATGAATTATATGCAATGTAAATGTGTTGATTCCGGACATTGAATGTCCGAGGCGTTTGATGCATAAATATCATATTGGACGTGCTCTATGTATGTGAATCTGACGAAATAATTGGTACTCAACTTAATTGTTGAATGCCAGACCAAGTTCCGAAGAAAAATGTGAATGTGCGTATGAATGAAATAAGTGATTCTCAACGTATATGTTGAACATCGGACCAAAGTCCTATGACAATTGTGAATGAGAATGCGATAGTGAATGTGACTATATAATATTGAGCACTTTTGATTGACTGAATAAATGTGATGCATTTCATTACATGTATGCATGAAAGATAAAGACAGTTATGACTGGAGTCGCCAGTAAAAAGAGCTTAAAGCTCATAATATGATAAAAGCCTCTAGCTTAGTTGTTAATATACCTGGTATTCACAAGGGATATGGGACATTATCTGATACAAGCTCGGTATCCACAAGGGTATGGGCCAGCCCGGTATCCACAAGGGATATGGGCCAGTAAAAAGGTACTCGGTCACAACGATAACAACTGGAAGTGAGTCTCATGAGCCTTGCATATAAAATTGATATGTATGTTTTGAATGACTAAAATGAACTATATGACTCCTCTGAATGTGAAACATGAAATAAGTGATCAAAGTAATATATGATGCTATATGATTATTAGTGAAATGATGTGAATTATATGTTTACATGAACAATATGTGTTATATGATATGAGTGAGCTATCGAGGATGATCCACTCATTGAGTTCGCAAAAGTCACCCCAAAATTGCAACATTATTTTTCAGGCTTAGAGAAGATCTCCAGCAAAACAAATTGGAGTCTAGCCACTACATTCGAGTAAGAGAGAGAGGTCGGGATTAGTTCGCGTCTGCATTTATATTTCTTTAATTTTATATCAAATTGTGTATTCTGCAATTATTGTATCATGTGTATCTGATGGATTCTATTTTTTTAATAACTTTCCAAATTGGAAACGTTTGAAAGTGAGATTGATCAATGAGTGTAGTAACATTTATGAATGAAAATGTTTATGAATGAAGTGGACCAGATTTGTTTATTGATTTTCCGTATATGCGTGTGATTTATGAAAATTTTGTAATAAGTTCGATTGACTGACTGTTCTAGCATGTCACCCTCGTAAAGTATGTCCTCGAATACCGCTAGTATGTTCGGGGATATGTAATATGAGAGTGGGGTGTTACATTTTGGTATTAGAGCCCAAATTTAGCATCTTACATGGGTTTTTTTTCTTTCAAAATATATGTCAAGTTACATGCATTTTAGACATGTCTTAGTATGCAGCGACAACCAATCCCTAGTCTAAGTCGCATTTATATGAGTCACACGCATGAGTATTTGTTAAAAGTTTGAGCTGATAGAAATAGCGAAAAGAATGATGATCTATCAGAACGTGAAAAAAAAGAAAGTTTGTGGATATCTAGAAATGAGAAATAGTATATGGTTAGATATGACAAATAAAGATTCAACGCAATTGTATTAGTGGATATATTATTGAATATGACATCAATATTGTACTGTGGTGGTATATCCCCAAATGTGATATAGATGTGAATGTATTGTTTGAGGAAAGTAGAGATATAAATATGAATGATGAGATTTAAAGTGTACAAGCCAAGTTGAAAGAAAACAAAATTTTCTATGATCTTGAGAGGCTGAAATTGGGCTTGGAATGGTGGCTTGATTATTACGATAAAAGTTTATGATTCAGTGTAAGAATATGTCTACAGAATTGAGATTAGAATTTCATAATGGTTAGGCCTCTATAATTCTGAATTGATGGAAGATGAAATAAATGACAATAAGAAGATTATATAAAGGGGGAATGAAGTAGACATAAATGACTTTACATGAGATGAATGATATGTAGTAAAGAGAAAGTTAGAAATGCATATAAGAGAGGATTTTACGCACGAATGAGATTAAGAAAAAGATGGTGAATCAAATGAGAAGAGTTAATGCGCTTAATATGGTAGTTGAATTATTATGAAATAATGTAACATTAGAAGAGGTAAATTCTGAAAAATTGGAGTAGAATTGATGTTAGTATGTGTGTTAATGCAAGGAAGAAAGGAGGAAGAAAGTGCAGGGCACGATGGTGGCCTGACAAAAATAGATTTCTGTCACGATCGTGGCAGGGATACCCTGATTGTGGGCAGGAATAAAGAGAGAAATATTGTCCAGGATCAATTGAGATCAAAGTATCATTAATGTAAGATATAAATTGGTGATTTGTCAGAAATAAATATCTGGATAGAATGGGATGACTTTGATGATCCACACCTAGGAATATGCAACAATAATCATGTCTACTACCTCATCGAGTTTTGGTAAATAGAATATTGTAAGAAATGATAAAAAAATTGATCTTCTTGAGGTATTAAGAATGACTGATAAGCAATGATGAAAACAGTTGATTGATAAGGATTACATGAATAGTATAGATGATAGTAGCAAGAAATCTTCTTTTGAAGAAGAATTTCACCGAATAAGGTTAAGTAGACCAGATGGTTTACTTCTAAGAATGAACAATGATGGAACAAATCAGAAGTGAATATTGGAGTCATGTTTCTAACTGAGACTGAGGCATCAGGTAGAATATGCTATAAAGAGTATATGTGTCTTATGTGATGTAAAATATCCAACTACGTGATTGGATTACTAAATTTGAGGTGACACTATTACTAACGTGAGGAGAACTTAGGTCCACACTATATTATATGCAAATATGTTCAGGAGATATAAATTAGATTTGATGAATGTGATACCAACTCAGGAAGTTAAGATAGTAAATAAATTGAAATGTGTGGAGAAACTAGTATGAATGAATAGACATTAGTATAAGTCAATGAGAAAAAAAAGAGGAAATCGAATGAATGGAGAAAATTATTCAAGAAAAGATGTCAATTGGAAAACTGAAAATAACATGAGATAATATTACCTCATTAAGGAATTAGTTACTTAAGGAATTACGAGAACTAATCATGGGCACATAGAGTTTTAGCTATATCTGTTTGAGTTAACAATGCCCCCGATAGTATCATGACATTGAAGAATAAAGTGTCCCAATTTTTCTTGGATCAATTAGTGACTATGATCATAGATGATATATTTAATGTATTCGAAAAGTTGGGAAGAATATTTTGAATTCTTGAGGTAAATCTTACATATCATGAAGGAGAAACAAATATATGCCAAGTTCAATAAGAGTGAATCTTAGCTTGATCAAATAAAATGTTGGGTCGTATAATATCTTAACATGGAATATTGGGAGACCTAAAGAAAATAGAGGTAATGGTGAAGTGAGAAACTATAAGGAATATATAAGAGATTTGAAGTTTTTTAGAATTAGATAGAAATTGGGCACTACTAGAAGTTGTTAAGGGGTTTTTACTAATCTTAGCCCTTTGACAAAAATGTCTAAGGAAAAACATGTAAATCGTATGAGTGATGAATGTAAAGAGAATTTTGAGGAATTATAATCCCAATGTTAATTATATAATTTAGATTTAGAAGTTATGTAATATATATTAATGTTTCGCACCAAAGATTAAGATGCAATCTGTTGCAGCATAATAAAGTAATTTCATATGCATGGAGACAATTAAGTCTCATGAGTTGATTATTTGATACATGATTTAGAACTTGCTGAAATAACCATTACTTTGAAAGTTTGGAGACATTATATGTAAAGAAACATTTTGGATATATATAAATATATAGATCATTTAAGTTTGAGATAATTATTGAGTTTGAAAGGATTGAATATAAGATCGAGACAATGGATAGAATTACTGAAAGATTATGATTGTGCAAATGAGTATTTCCAAGTAAAGCTAGTGTTATAATATGATGCATTGAACAGAAAATTCAGTAACGGTGTAGCACAAATTTAGATATTGAGGTTATCAAATCTAGTGCAATAAAGAGCATAGAATGTCAAGTTGAATTTAATCAAAGTACTATTAGCTATTGAATTTAAGATCAGTTTCACATGAAAGAATTAAAAAAAGCCCAAATTAAGGATTCATAAACTATAAATCTTACTGAGAAATTGAAAATGAATCCGAATTTTGAATTTTAATAGGAAAAATGATACCTTGTGATTGAAATAAGAAGTATGTGTACACGATAAAGATGATTGAGCAAAGAGATTAATAGAGACAACACTAATAATAACCTAAGCTATACATTTTAGTAGGAATTCGTCGAAACAACATTTAGCGGCTAAGAATGTAGAATGAAGTGACTGAATGTTTCAATTACCAATAGTCTTACATGTTGGAGATATGCTTAAAACTTATATTTTGGAGTTCATAGAAACATGAGGACAATATACAGTTTTAATTGACTTTAAGCATAACAATCATTATCATAGTGATATCATTAGAATATCGTATGAGGCGTTATATGATAGAAAGAGTCGTCCACCTTTATATTGGGACGAATGTGGCCTAAAGTAGTTGAAGGCCATAATTGATTGGAGATGTTGTTAATTAGTGAAATTGAGTTGTGTTAGAAATTAAGTGATTCTAGAAAGATAAACGAGCTAGGTGGATCAACACCGAAGATATGAAATATAGTGAGATAGACCTAAGAGTTAAGTGTATTAACACTTAAGAGATGTTAATTATCAAGCAAAAGATGAATTGTTTCTGAGAGTATCACCTTGACAAGGTGTGCTCAGGTTAGGAAAAGGGATAAGCTAAGATCAAATTGTATTGGTTCACATGAATTTAGTGAGAGCATATAACCATTGATTTATGAGTTAGTATTACCAACAAAAGATTTTTCAGATTTATACAGTGTTACATGGATATGTTTAGGAAATATTGTTATAATCCGATATATATGTTATTGATACCAGAAGTGCAATTATGAGTAATATGAAATATATTAAAGAAACAGTTAAGATAGTGTGACATCAGAATAAGTACTTTAAAGACTGATTGATTCCATTGAGTATAGTCAAGTGGAAGAAATATTCGAGTAATGAAGCTAAATGGGAAACGGAGAAGTATACGAGGAAAACAATACCCCTGCCTTTTTTATCAATCAGATAAGAATTTCGAGGACGAAATTTATTAAGGGGGAGAATTGTGACATCCCGTTTCCATAATAAGGGTTAGAACCCTAGATTTTTGTAATTGAGAAATAGTAATGAGAGATTTAAAAAAAGCATTTCATACTTATGCATAATGTTAGCATACACACACGTGAATTTGATAATTGCACACATTAAAATGAATTGTTCATGCACTCATTTGACATTTTTCGGGTATAAATGATTGCTTTAATGCAATTACAATGTGAATTGCGAATTATGTGTCTTAAAAATTGAGTTGGTGTGTATAAGTAGTGCATTAGAATTTTTGGTGAAATATGAGAATTTTTTGAAATTAAGGGTATTTTTGGACTAGGAAAAATATCAAGTGGCAGAACAATTGATTAAAGGTAGTAGAAATAAGAGTCAAATGATAGTGGGAAATTTTATAAATAACTTTGGGATTTATTGACAAGTGTCATTAAAAATTGAGAGACAATTGGAATAGATATTGGAGTTGATTGGACTAGTTTAATAAGAGAACCTAATTTAAGCTCATAGGAATTGGACATGTGGCAAGTGACAAGTGACACTTGCCAAGCCTAGTCTTTATTGCTACAGTTAAAATTGAAAGACAATTTAATTGTCTGAATCTTGCTTACTTCTCCTTCTTCTTCGTGACTTTCTCCACCTTCTACAATCTTCTTCTCTTCCATGAATTTTCTCACCCATCCAAATTGAAGCTTGCTTTCACTTTTCATTTGTTACTACTATTTCGTTGTCTCCTTCATTTCTTATTAAAGACCCTACAATCTTTGGCTATTGATGATCGTGTATCATGGAAAGCTAGGGTTCCCTTGATTTTGAAGAATTTGGACTTTTAACAAGCAACTAACATGTTAAATTCCAATGAGTTGTTTGAATACAAAATAAATATGGTGATTACAAAATAGTGAGACTAATGGTCATTTTTCATGCACATCGTGAATAATGAACAATGCATATAAATGTCATGTTTCTGTATATGAGATAATTAACCTTTCATAAGATGTTGTTGAAGTGATTTTTGAGATAGAAAAATCATTGAAAACATGTATAGAAAGAGTGCAGAAACTTCATGAAAAGTTGATTTGTGTATGCTTTGTTTTTACTTTTGATATACGTGAATTTCTTTGGGTGTTCAGAGATGAACTGAAATGAATATAGAGTTAAGGAAGGATTAAGTGAGATCGTGATATAGAGAGGATTAAAATGATAAGTTTTAGATGAAGTGAGGGTGTTGATTGAGAGGAAGAGAATGTAGAAAACTGAAAAAGTGCAGAAAACATGATGAAGATACGTGAGTGATAGGTTATGTTTTTAATGTTTGTGAACAATCATATATTGTGATTTGTTTGTGAATAAATTTAACTTAATGGGAGTCAAAATGAAGAGAAAATGATAGACATAAGTTAGAAATGGTAGATTAAGCAAAATAGAGGAAGGAGAGAAGAAAATTTGCAATTCGTGAATCTAGAGAAGAAACTACACGATCGTGACATTGGTGATGCATCTCGTAGTGTACTATAATGTATAAGCACGATCGTGACATTGCGCTATCGACTGGGATTGCACGATCATGACAGTGAAGGCATACTGATATATTGATAATTTTGAACATCCTTCAATCTTTTGACCATAACTTCTTCTCTCGACCTCAAAATGACGTGAAATTTGAACCAAAAAACTTATCACACATTATTATTTCTCTCCAAAAAAAATTATTTCCATATGAATTCATGCGGAAAAGATTGAGTGATAAGTTTAGGATGAAAATGATGAAGTGAGCTAGAATTTCTTAAATGAGTGATTTCACTGAACAGCCATAAGTGTTTTGGTCATATGTTGATCTGTAGATATCCAAATGAGATGGTTTATGATTTATATTAAACTAAAGACATATGAATACAAATTTCATGAAGAAATATAATTTTAATTCTGTCTCTAAAAGCTCCAAAATCTGACTTGAAGTTGAGTACAGAGTACTGTTGTAGTTTAAGCACAGTCCAAAGTATTTGGAGTATAACTTTTAGAATACTAAATCAAATTGTATGATATTGGTGTTGTTAGAAACTTAAGGCATAGAGGAACAATTTTTTAGAAGAAAATATTGCCTAAATACTTCATTTTCCTTGTCTTAATGACCATGAAAAAGTGACCCGAAAATCTGAGAGAAGCTGGAATGATTGATTGATGATGTTATAACTTAGTGAATGAATTGTTGATATCAAAGTACCTGAGGCATGAGTACAATGGGAATGAAGTTGTTCATATGATAGTAGTTGTGATTCAAAAGAGAAGAACTATATGTATTAAGTAAAGGCAAATGAGAATTTGATATTATGAGAGCATATACCGCTACAAAAAGAAATGACGAGTAATTGAATTATGATATTAGAATAATTAAGTGTTCTTAAGGTGCAAACCTAAGAATAAGTTAGACACATACAAATGATAAGGTTTGATTGATCAAGAGACGTGATTAAGGAATCATACTATGAATAGTCAAATTGAGCATGCATTATACATGAAACATATACATATGTGTACAATTGAATGTTTATGTAATTGTGAAATTAATAATGTGTGTGCAATGTGCATATTGTATAATGTTGATATGCAGGATAAAATGTCCGCATCTAGATGTTTTCGAAGGAAGCTAATGCTAATCTGGAGTGTACTGTGAGTCGACCTAGATGGTCTTATTTTAAATGATTGCTCTGTTTAAATTTATGAAATGAATTATATGCAATGTAAATGTGTTGATTCTGGACATTGAATGTCCGAGGCATTTGATGCATGAATATCATATTAGAAGTGCTCCATGCATGTGAATTTGACGAAATAATTGATACTCAATTGATGAATGCCGGACTAAGTTTTGATGAAAAATGTGAATGTGTATATGAATGAAATAAGTGATTCTCAACGTATATGTTGAATGCCGGACCAAAGTCTGATGACAATTGTGAATGAGAATGCGATAGTGAATATGATTGTATAATATTGAGCACTTTTGATTGATTGAATAAATGTGATGCATTTCATTACATGAATGCATGAAAGATAAGGACAGTTGTGACCGGAGTAGCTAGTAAAAAAGGCTTAAAGCTCAGAATGTGATAAAAGCCTTTGGCTCGGTTGTTAATGTACCCAGTATTTATAAGGGATATGAGACATTATCTAATACAAGCTCGGTATACACAAGGGATATGGGCCAGCCAAGTATCCACAAGGGATATGGGCCAGTAAAAAAGCACTCGGTCACAACAATAACAATTGGAAGTGAGTCTCATGAGCATTGCATATAAAATTGGTATGTATGTTTTGAATGACTAAAATGAACTGTATGACTGCTCTGAATGTGAAACATGAAATAAGTGATTAAAGTGATATGTGATACTTTATGATTATTAGTGAAATGATGTGAATTACATGTTTACATGAACAATATGTGTTATGTGATATGAGTGATTCATCAAGGACGGTCCACTCAATGAGTTCACAAAATTCACCCCAAAATTGTAACATTATTTTTAGGCTTAGAGAAGATCTCCAGTTAAAGAAATTGGAGTCTAGCCACTGCATTCGAGTAAGAGATAGAGGTCGAGATCAGTTTGCGTCTGCATTTATATTTCTTTAGTTTTGTATCAAATTATGTATTCCGTAATTATTGTATCATGTGTATTTGATCAATTCTATTTTTGTAATAACTTTCCAAATTGAAAATGTTAGTAAATGAGATTGATTAATGAGTATAGTAACATATATGAATGAAAATATGTTATGAATAAAGTGGCCCCGATTTGTTTATTGATTTTTCGCATATGCGTGTGATTTATGAAAATGTTGTAATAAGTTCGACTGACTGACTGTTCTAGCATGCCACCCTTACAGAGTATGTCCTCGAATACCATTGGTATATTCGGGGATATGCACTATGAGAGTGGGGTGTTACAATAACCCTCCAATTCACTCTATCTAAGTGGATGGAACATATCCTTATATTAGCCATATGGATGACTTATTTTTATTTTTATTTTACTATTATTTAGATATATTAGTTATTTTATTTTTCCTATTATTATTAGTATATTTATTTATTTATTTTAATTTTTATTGATTTTGATTTAATTTTAATTTTTTGGTTATTTTTATTTATCATTTTTATTCATTTATTTTTATTAATTTATGTGGGTCATTTGGAAATAGTCTCTCTATTAGTTAGGGGTAAGGCTGCGTACAACTAAACCTCCCCAGACCTCGCATGTTAGCGGAATTTCTACTGAGTATTATTGTTGTTATTGTTTTAGCCATATGAATGGCCATTTCCTTTCAGACATGGATCCCTTTATAAATCATCCAAACTGTAGATGTTGGGAACAAGTTATTTTAACACAGATTCTGAAGCAGAGGATTATTATAATAAAAAAAGAGGCATAATTGTGAAGCCCAACAACATCCTCAAAGGATGATTAGGGATGATGATGACAACCCTAAGACTTGGGTTGGCATAAAAAACTTCAGCTAAGACCAACATCTTTCCATCAACTTTTAGAAGAAACATAATATAGCCATCTCGTAATTTCATCTAAAACCGATCAAATTATCCCAACCATTCCAGAAAACCTTTTGGAACCAATTCATTAATTAATGATGCAACTGTTGAAGCAATATGATAAAACGTTCCGTCCTTTAAAAAGAAAGACCAATGAGATGACTAGGGTGATAACTCACCCATTTTCAATACCCATACAAGTATCCCTACAAGGCACTTACTCACCAATTACTCCTGCTAAAGAAGTATTAAATTGGCAAACTAAAAATGCAGTTGCTCAAAATAGAGTAGTTCACGCTATTGATTCAAAACTAAAAGGCCTAAATGCACAAACACAAGACTTGCATACTAAGATATATTCGATATCATTCTGGATTCAATGGTTACACCAAAAATTGCTTCATTAGGTATAAAGACTTAATTCATACTTGAAAAATATTGGAAGAGCATTTCTATGGTGCTGAGTTTTTTAAAAAAGGGAAAAGTAGTTCTCCAGAATTATAAAGAACTAAGAAAGATAGAGATATAGCTAGGGACCAATCAAATACTTTTTATTAGCCATATCCTACAACCTTTTCTTTCAAACCTACCTTTTACCCTAGTCCATCATATCCAGAAGCTTCAAACTATAGAAAGGTCTTCAAAAGGTTATATCTGTTATTCCAACAAGCATCCTAAAAAAAATCTCAAACCCTTAAAACTCAATGGAAACCAAAAGACCACCTAACTCCATCTTATACCAAAACTGAAGAAAACCTAACCGCTCTAAAAGAAAAGGGGCCATAAGAAGAACCCAGGTTTATGGCTACCCTTCAACCAACTCATTCCTTAGTTAATCTCCATTAATCTCTTTGAATCGACTCCTCAATATTTTGAGACTAGCTCTAACATAGACTAGTTGACTAATCTCTCACAACTGTCTTAAATCTTGATGATCGCTCTAAATTCTCCTCCACAGCAAATGGAAGAAGAGTATAAAGTGGAGGATATGGATCATATAAGAGTGAATTGGAGGGTTGTTGTTGGTCTCTTTCTGTGAGATGTTGACCAACTTTAAGAATTTGGTTTATATTTGATAATATTCCACCTACCAAACAACGAAACATGTTACATAAATTTGGAGCATAGATTGACCTACAAATAACTAAGCCAAAAGCTACTCTTAGAGAAGTTTTAATGGAATTTGTCTTCAGAATGTTTGGAAACTTGCAAGAATGATTTAAAAGTATAGGAGACCATATAAGGCTTCAGATCGTCAGGCTTCCTCAGGCAGGAACTCTCCTAGGAATGATTCATAAGGAATTTATTAGAGACTTTCAACTAATTGACAGGCAAAGTTGTTAGGAATACTTCAAAATAAAGTGTTCTTTATTAGACAAAAAAGACCTTTGTAGACACTTTCAAAAAATGTATGAGAAATATTACTTGTTAAATGGACTTAACAATGTTGATCTCAGATATACGTTTATTGCCTCTCTCCCTGATGAACTCCTACCAAAGGTATAAAGAATGATAAATTCTCTATATTGTGACATGAAAGAAATCTTATTAGGGGAAATATACCAACTAGCTCTGGTTACTCTTGACAAATTATGTGAACAACATAAATTCTTCAAGATGATGATGTTAAAAAGACCACATTTTACACAAGATTGTAAAAAGCCTTATTTAAAGATTAAATACAAGGAAATAGTAGGATGTTCTTAAAAAAAGTCTTATTTCCACAAAATAAGGCTGATATCGATGACCTTATAGAAGGAAAAGGAGAATTGT
Source organism: Erythroxylum guanchezii (assembly GCA_025629825.1). Classification (NCBI taxonomy): domain Eukaryota; kingdom Viridiplantae; phylum Streptophyta; class Magnoliopsida; order Malpighiales; family Erythroxylaceae; genus Erythroxylum; species Erythroxylum guanchezii. Next base: position 9,573 of record JAOTAX010118605.1, on the reverse strand, counting down.
CATTTTAAAAAAAAAAGATCTTTTAGATTTAAGAAGTCATACTGATGCTATATTTATGGAAAACCTACACATTATGCCAAGAGGTGTCCTAGTAATTTAGCAGAGACTTGAAACCTTTAAAATCCATTGAAAAATTATGCTGATTAGGAATGATGAAGACATTGAGTCTGTATTTAAAGAACAAATAAGTGAATCTATTGAAGGAGAAGACGATTCTTCTATGAAAGAAGACAATTCAATCTTTATGATAAAGGATTCGTGCCTAAAAGTAAATTCCAAGGTTGTATCATATACCAGACCCTACGTAGAAATACAACTTGTAATGAACAAATACCATCACCCTATTACGGCTATAGGATACATAGGCATGGGCTCATGCATGAGCATAATTAAGCCTAAAATCCTTCCTCTAAAGTATGGAAATCTAATGAAGAATAATTCACTATCGAAAATCTTTTAATATTGATATCATAACCAGAGGAAAATTTGGAACAAAATTCTTCCCAAATTGTATTGTATGGATAAAAGTTCTTTTTAGTAATCTCTTGGGGATAGATGTATTGTTTGGGATGGATATTTATTTTCAAGTAAAGAAATTACAAATCCTCTGTAAGGCCCCAAAATATACCCTATTTGAAATAATACATGTTTATGAAAGTACCTATGTGATGGGAGTTAGAATTTTGCTATGATTAGAATATGAAAGACTTATGACTTGAATTTTTGATCAAGTAAATTATAGTGAGTAAATTAGAATTAATTAATACCCTTAGAGGATTAAGGTAATTAAATGTATATTTGGACTAGGAAAAGTATCAACTGCCAAGTGAAGTTGGTATATGAAAATTAGTATGACTACACCTATACTTTAAATGACATTTGGCACCATTGGATGATTGATATGTGGACTGATTTTATAGGTGACTAGTGGCAGCATTTTAATTAGGCAAATGGCATTATATGCATTAAGACATGTCGCTTGATAAATTAAGGACACCTAGCAAAGCAATAGCTGAAGCACTCCAGCTCATTTCAACAGCCTACTCCCTCACTTTGTCTTTTTTTCAAATGAAATTTCATTCTCCTACTCCCCCTCTCAACTGCTGGACCTTTGTTGAAGCTTGGATCATCACTTTGTAAGTTTTTTTATTTATAAATAGGTCTTGTGATGCTATGATTGATGCTGGAAACTGGTTCAGATGAGTGGTTCTACTGGACAGGTTTCAGTATTTTAGCCATATCTTTGTCTGTAGGAATCCAAATTGGATGAATTTAAATTCTTATTAAACTAGAAACTTATATATACAACTTTCATGAAGGCGTAGAATTTGATTTTTGTCACTAATTGTGTCAAAAGTTGGCTTGAAGTTGAGTATCTGGAATCTGTCACTGCTTGTGAACAGCTTGTAGTCATTTGGGGATAATTTTCAAAATTCTGAACCAAATTGCATAAAATTGGTGTCAATAGAAACTTAAGACATAAAGGAACAAATGTGTAGAAGAATGTTTGGCCTAAATCCTTCATTTTCATTATCAAAATGACCATGTAACATTGACCCGAACGTTTGTTTTGTGGAAAAGCTGGAAGAAATGAAGTGTTTTCACTAAACTTGCTTTGGTATTTCGATTATAACTTGCACTGTAGATCTTCAAATGAGTTGGTTCTTAATTTAAATTAAACTACAGACATATTTCTATAACTTTCTTGAAGAAGTTGAATTTTAATTCTGTCTCTAAGATTTTCAAAATTTGGTATGAAATTGAGTCTTAGCTTAGGTTGTAGCACTTCCAGGGACAGAAATCATATCCTGTGATTTTTGAATAAATTGTATTGATTTAGGCCTAATTAGACTGAGGTGTCTTCACCAAAGTTGAAGCTTATTATATTAGCTTTAAATTGGTATAAAGTTTGTAATTTTTGGATAATAGAATTGAGAGTTATGAGATGTACAACTTGGAGGCATGATCATGCATTAGTCAAAATGTCAAATGTACATAGCCTGTGGTATTTTGAGCGTAACTCATTGAATACTAAACCAAATTGGATGAACTTGGTATCATCGGAAACCTAAGACAAAGAGGGAAAACTTTCTAGAAAGAAGTATTACCTAATTACCTCACCTTCCTGATGAGAATAATTAAGCAAAGTGGACCTAAGGTGGATTGTAAAATAAATCTGGATTGAGAGATTGAGTATGATTTCACATGATTGATAATATGATAAGATTAAGGATAAGAAGCATGCATCATACATGTTCAGTATACATGAATGTGCATAATTGAATTCATAATTGTGCACAATAGTAATATATGCTTGTGTTGAATGTTTTAGAGGAACCCTTAGAGCGACCTATTCCAGATATTACCGGGACTTCGAGGCAATAAGCAAATATGGAGCTTTTGTAAGTAATTTAGATGGTAACTTTTGTGAGTAACCTAAGATGGGCTCAACTTGATTTGTTTTGATTATTACTAAATTGAATTTGATATTGATGAATGTGTACTGATTTGTGTACTGATTCCAGACATGAAGGTTCGAGGTAATGATTGATGAATGTGATATTGAAGTGCTACTTACCTTACTTTGTTCTGCTTGTTAGATTTGATTTATGCTGATTGTGTTCTGAATTCCAGACAATGATTGTTTGAGGCGTTCGATGCATGTTTATATCATTGGAAGTGCTACTTATATGTGAATATGATTGACTACTTGCTTTGCACATGAAATGTCTGAAATGACTTATTTTGCTTTAAAACTATTAAGTCCTAATTGTGGGTAAATAGGCATGCCTAGAAGGGCCTGCAATTGCTTCTGTGACACTTCAGTGTCTGACACTTCGGCGTCTTCTGTTGTTGAGACATCGATGTCTTCTGCTATTGAGACATAAGTCTCTTCTCTGATATGATACCAATTATGGTATCTTCTGTATAAGTCCCGTTACCCACTTCTGTTGACGGATTAGCAGTCATTTGATTTTGTATTCTGATATATGTTGGATTTTGAAATAAACAAAATGATGTTTTGAACTGAAGGGATTGTACCTGCTTTGATACTCAGTTTTGTTAACTATGTAACTGTTCTAAAATTTAAATATCTGCTTGTGCTATAATGTGATTCAATATGATTAATTGTCAAATTACGCATAGTTTAGTTATTACTCACTAAGCTATATGCTTAGCACGGTGGATTTGCCCTGTGTGGATTCTGAGCGATGTTTATAAAGACTGGGACAAGACAACTGCAATGGCCAATGAAGTCTGAGTGTTACTTTGAAAATAATGTAAAATTTTTGGTTTGACTTTTGGGTTTGTATCTGATATGTATATGTGAATTTGTTTGTAAGTTTGTAACAATGATACTTCAGTTTGGTTTGGATTTTTTAGCGAGTTTGTGTTAAGTACTATGTAATTTAAAGTATGTTTTCCTGAATTATTTACTGGAAGTTTTCGTATGCTTTGATTTGTTTGTACTATTTTGTATGGCATTCATATATCCTTCCAGGGGGTATGTGGGTGTTACATCCTCTCTCAAGGCATCAAATTTAAATAAATCCTCAGTCCCCACACTAATGTCTCTTGTATTTTTGGGCTCCAAGAAGTTCCCTAGGAATATGAAAGTATAAGAGATCAATTAATGTCACACTACCCTCAGAGTAATAATCAATTCAATCACCCTAATCCTTTATAGTGAAATCCAGAATTTATCATCCTTTTGCCATTTAAAAGAAATGAAGATATCAATCTTACTAAGGCCACTTATCTAATATCGAATATAGAAGACTTGGCTCTAACAAGAGAAAAATGTGTCATCCTCCTAAGACAAAGGTTAACTGAACCAACTAAGTTTGATTGGGCTTGTTAAGCATTTTATATAGAAAAAAGGGCAAAATGCATATTGGGAAAGAAAATATTCGTGATTGATTATAAGACATTGAATACTTTCCTCCAAGATGATAAGTTCTATCTACACAAGATCATAACACAAATATTATTCCTAAAAGAGGCAAATGTGTTCTAAAATTTTGATCTCAAAGCTAGATTTTGGCAAATAGGGATAGAGTCAGCAAATGAATATAAGACGAGATTTTTTGCATCCCAAATGCCCAATACCAATGGACAGTCACGCCCTTCGGGCTAAAAGTAGCCCCTTTATTATTTGAAAAGGTAATGATAAAGATATATAAGCCCATACTAGACAATACACTAGTTTATATTTACAATATCTTGTTATTCTCAAAAGATATAGGTGAGCATAAGGCCTTATTGGAAAGATTTACGAATATCACAAAACAAATTATAGGGTAATGCTCTCGGGCCAAATAAGATATATTGGTACTACCCAGATAGACTCCTTGGCTTTGAAATTCAGTTATGAACATTACTAACCAAGCCCACGCATCGCCAGTGAATTGTTCAATTTCCCTATGAGAAGCTCACGATAAAGCAAATCCAATAATTCTTGGGTATTATCATTTATATTCAAGATTTTATTCCTTATATTGGTAAATACACCAGCTAGCTGTCGAAGTTCTTAAAAAAGAATCCTCCACTATGGGGAACATAACAAACATGATCAGTACAATACCTAAAGAAAGTTGCCCAACACTCACCACCACTTAAGATTCCTAACTGAGGAGATTGAATCTTACAGACTGAAGCTAGTGAAGCATATTTAAGTGTGGTCCTGAGAAAAGAATTACATGGTAAATAATTCTATTATGGTCATGCTAGTGGCCAATTCAACGAGTCAGAAAAACATTACCATATGATCTATAAAGAGATTCTTGTAATAAAACCAGGAATAAAAAAGTTCAACTTCTACTTGGGTCCTTATCATTTTACTATTGAAACGGACAACACAACCTTTTCAAAGGTGTTAGACCTTATAGATAGTTAATTGCTTAGATAGAAAGCATAGTTACCTCGCTATAAATTCTAAGTTTGATACATAAAAAGGCAACAAAACACCATTATTGTTTACCTCTCTCGACCTCAAAACACAATTTGGCTTCTCACTCCTATAATAGTTATCCCTTTATTCTTCCTAATGTTTGACCTTCATGGAGTAGCAAAAACCAAAAGGGTATTTCCTCTATATGCAAAGAACCTACCACTATTGAGGAAATCAATGACTTGGCAAGAAGAAGCATTTTTTGTTAACTTTATCTTTTCTTAGAAAACACACAATCACCCTCATGGCCATATTATTTTGACATACAAATTGCTTACTTAGTTTTCTTCTTTATTAGTGAAGCTCTTCCATATAAAGCAATGTGGTACCTTTAGGCACACTTTATTCTTTTTGTATGTGCTATTGCAGTTCCTCCTCTACAGGTGTACAATTACTTATATGACTGCAACAAGGAATCTTTTATCATATGGACTTTTTATTCACCATTGATGTGCTAGATAAAGGAGTTGATAAGTCATTGATCAATATAAATTATGTAATATCCCGTCCTCATATTAAGGGTTATAACCCAGATTTCAATAATGGAGAGAATAGCAATGTGAGAGTTAGAAAAATTTGCATTTCATGCCCAGAAACATGTCAGCATATATGCATGTGAATTTGAATCTTTGCACGTACAAAAATAAGTGTACATGCATTTATTGACAACTTCCGGGTATGATTGCTTTTAAATGTGATTTTTTTTGAAAACGAGAAGTAGAGGGAGTAGAAAGAGTGATCTTGGTATGAGTTGTGATAAGGAAAGATTGGGAAACAAAATTGGTAGTGATCTAGAAAATGTTCACTGAGTGTGCTTCGGTCTATTAGCTATAACTTTTCTTCTAATTATCCAAATGAGATGATTATTTGTTTGGATTAAACTAGAAACATATGGCTACATTTCTTATAAAGACATCAAATTTCAATTCTATCTCTAAGAGTCTCAAAATTTCATGAAGTTGAGAACTGGGTGCAGTACAATGGTGGATGAATGTAAAATTCATCTTCGGACTTTAGGGGCAAATTTGGGATTGATCTAGATAGATTTTAGCAAAGTTTCCTTCTTGAGAGTTATAGATCTTTCTTTTATCTTTACAACAGCTTACAGTATGGAATTTTTAGACATCAGAGATGAAAGTTATGTCAATTGTAAAACATATTCTGTGTTACTGTTCATAAACTTCTTCTGGGTCACTGTTCATCTTATATCCTCTGTTCCTATTTTTGCTATTTTTGACCCTTCAAAAGATAGAATTTGTCTTCGAGATCTTCATAAAAGTTGTAAATCTTGAAGTCCTCTTTCAAACCATCTAAAGAACACCTAAATCCATTATCTGTAGAGAAAGTTATGCTAATTGTAAAATATCTTCTGTGTTACTGTTTATAAACTTCTTTTGGGTCACTGTTCATCTTATATCTTCTGTTCCTATTTTTGACCATTCAGAAGATAGAATTTGTCTTCGAGGTCTTCATAAAAGTTGTAACTCTTGAAGTCCTCTTTCGAACCATCTAAAGAACACCTAAATCCGATATCTGTAGAGAACGTTATGCTAATTGTAAAACATCTTCTGTGTTACTGTTCATAAACTTCTTCTGGGTCACTTTTCATCTTATATCTTTTGTTCCTATTTTTGACCCTTCAGAAATAGAATTTGTCTTTGAGGTTTTCATAAAAGTTGTAGATCTTGAAATCCTCTTTCTAACCGTCTAAAGAACACCTAAATCCGATATCTGTAGAGAAAGTTATGCCAATTGTAAAACATCTTCTGTGTCACTGTTCATAAACTTCTTCTGGGTCACTGTTCATCTTATATCTTCTGTTCCTATTTTTGACCATTCAGAAGATAGAATTTGTCTTCGAGATCTGCATGAAAGTTGTATCTCTTGAAGTCCTCTTTCGAACCATCCAAAGAACACCTAAATCTGATATCTGTAGAGAAAGTTATGCCAATTGTAAAACATCTTCTGTGTTACTGTTCATAAACTTCTTCTGGGTCACTGTTCATCTTATATCTTCTATTCCTATTTTTGACCCTTCAAAAGATAGAATTTGTCTTTGAGGTCTTCATGACAGTTTTAGATCTTGAAAAAATTTTATACTGATTTCTAAATGATTGAATGCTCTAGCACACCACCCTCGCAGGGTACAGACTCGGATATCATGCACGATGTCGGGTTCGGGTCATTGCGGGAGTGGGGTACTACATTTATGTGATATCAGAGCCCAAAAGTACTATCTTATATGGGCATTCTGAATTATGTGTTAAGTTATATGCATATGCATATTAGTCATGTCATAGCAGACTGCGGCAACTGATCCCCAGTATGAGTCACATGCATGAGCATTTCCTTAAGAGTCTGAGCGGTTAAAAGCATTGAAAAAAATGATGATATGACAGAATGTGAGAAAATAAAGGTTTATGGACGTGTTGGAGATGAGAAATAGTATCTGGTTTTGTATGATAGATAAAGGTTCACCCCAAAGGGGTATGTACCCTTGAAGGTTATATAGGTGTCGTGGATGGATTGAAGAAAATGAGAATATGTGTAGAAATAAGGAGACTAACATGTACAAGCAGAATGACATGAAATCATAAACTGGCTACGATCAAAAAAGGATGAAATTGGAACCAAAATGGTTATGCGAGTATTGTGATAAGAGTTTGTAATTCGGTATAAGGGGATATTAGGGGAAAATTGAGACCGAAAATTCATAATGATTATGCATCGGAAATTCTGGATTGATTGAGGATATATATATGGGAAAAGAAATAGTATATGGATGGATATAACAGATAAAGATTCAGTGTACCTATATCGGTGGATGTATTAATGAATATGAAATCATATTGCGTTCTGGTGATATGTCTTCGAAGGTGATATAAATGTGAATATACTGTCATGGGTTGTTTGAGGAAAAATAAGGATATGAGTAGAAATAATGAGATTAAGGTGTATAAGCCAAGTTGATATGACCTTGAAAGGTTGAACTTGGACTTAGAATGGTTATGTGATTGCCAATATAAACGTTTATGATTCAGTATGAGAATATATATGTGGAATGAAGATTTGAGTTTCATAATAGTTATGCCCCTATAATTATGACTTGATTGAGAATATACATGTGGGAGATGAAATAATGACAATTGGAAGATGAGATGATGATAGCGATATATGAAAAAGTTGTTGAGTTTAAGTTGATTTGCCATTATGAGTGCACATCTAATAGTGGGATCACCATGACAAGTGAAACTATTAAGCTTATACGAAAAATATGCGTGGAGATGATATAGAAAGCAATCGGTGACTTATTGAATAATTGCTAATCATAGTTCCCATAGTTCAAGATGAGTTAGAGTAAGACGTGAGAGTACTTGTAGAGATTAATTGGGAAGGAATTGAGATTGTTAATGATGTTATCATATGTGATGAATTTGAGGAAAAAGAAGAAGGACACGATTATAGCATAATCCTTACGATCGAGGACTGGCACAAAAGGAGAAGAGTTATCTAGAATTGAATGGAATTAAAGTATCCTTAATATAAGCTACTAATTGGAGAACTGACATAAATACATCTCTAGATAAAATGTAATGATTTTGGTAATAGATGCCAAGGTATTATAGTAAATGAAATGGTTTAGTGCTTCACAGAGCCTTATTACAAGGGACGTTCCGATCATGTAAGCTATGGAATAAATTGATCGTATTGAGATATTATGTATAGTTGAAATTGATTTTCTTGAGGTACTAAGAATGACTCATAATTAATTATGAAAAATAGTTGATTGATAAGGATTTCATGAATAGTATCGATGATTGTAGTAAGAAATCTTCTTTCAAAGAAGAATTTCCCTAAATTGAGTTAAGTTGATCAGACGATTCAATTTAAGAGTGATCAATGAAGAAACAAATTGGAAACGAAGATGTAATAAATCAAAAGTGAATAATGGAGTCATATCCCAAATGGAGACTCAGGCATAGGAAGTGGAATATGCTACTGAGAGTGTATGCATTTTGATTGATGTAAAGTATCCCCACTACGTGAGTGGACTTTAAAATTCGAGGTGACACTATTGCTAATGTGAGGATAATATAGGTCCATATTGTATTCGATGTAAATATGTTCGGGAAAAACAAATTTAATCTGAGGAAGTGATACCAACACGCAAAGTGAAGTATTCAAATAAATTAAAAATGTGTGGAGGAACTAGTACAATTGAATAGGCTTTTGAAGTCCTCTTTCAAGCCATCCAAAGAATACCTTAATCAGAAGTTTCTAGGGAAAGTTATGGCTGTTTCCCCGAAACAGGTTCAGTTTGATTGAGAATAAAAATATGTTTACTTATTTCGGTCATAACTTCTTCTCTAGACACCCAAATGACTTGATTCTTAAACCATTGGACTCGTAAGACATTGCTCTACGTCTCCACCAGAAATCATAGCCATCTGAAATGAAGTAAGAAAGATTGAGTGAAAAACGTGGGAAAGGTACAGTGTGTGTACTCTCAAATAATATGAACTGGTGTTATTCCACTAAACATAGTTCAGTATTTTGATGATTTCTGGATCGGTAGAGCTCCAAATGAGATGATTTCTAATTTGTGGTAAACTAGAGACATG
>JAOTAX010118447.1:0-22882 GCA_025629825.1 Erythroxylum guanchezii | reverse complement strand
AATTGGGTGAACCATCGATGATGGTTCCTCACTGAGTTCGCAAACTCACCCAAAATTGCAACTTATTTTTCAGATTCAAGAGTAGACTCCTAGCTCCAGAGGGACTGTTCGAGCAGTGTAGATCATTTTGGCGAGAGAGGTTATGGCTCACAGGTCGGTCAACTGGGACTTTTGGGATGACCTAGTTAGGACTAATATGTTATCCTTATTTTAGTAGCATATTGTACTAGGGTTTTTGGAGTGATGTACAAATAGTAAGCAATAACTGTTGTAAATTACTGATTGTGATGAAATGAAAATAGAAAAAGGTTTAGTTTTAAAAAGTTGTGATTTTTATATTGATGTTTTATTATTATGATGCCATGTGGAGTATAGTAGTGATCGATCGTAGTTCTTTCTTATCGTAGGATATGTATCGGTACGACCTATGGGCATCCCGGTGTATACCCTACGGTAAGGGGGCGCTACACTTCAAGTAGCAGGACATGCAATCACTGAGTATGAATTAATATTAAGTGCTCTAAATGGTCTTAGTCATGAATATGATCCTGTTGTGGTTTATCTAACACACTCTATGAAAACTTCAACTTTACAAGAAGTGCAATACTATCTTACAATGCATGAAACAAGAATAAAGTAGCTGAACACAATTAATCAAGAAGAAATCTCATCACCAACTGTAAACTCTGCAACCTTTAATCAAAACAATTATGGAGGAAGAGGTGGATTTAGAGGAAGAGGAAATCATGGGAGAGGAGGCAGATGGAATGAAAATGTAATCTTTTGTCAACTATGCCACAAACCAGACCTTGAAGCACTGAAATGTCAGAAAAGGTTTGATATCTTTTGGCAAGGCAACACTACCCAACCATGGAGACAGAACACATTCAGTCAATAGACACAAAACAATGCGCAAAACTATCCTCAATCCTATGTAGCTTATAATCAACATGGATGTCCCTCATCTGAAGCAGTCAACAATAATTCATGGTGGAAAGGATCAACTCATTGTTGGTAATGGTAACTCTCTTCCTATTGCTAGCATTGGCTCATCTTACATACATTTCCTAGACAACGTACACATACCTCTTGCACTAAAACAAATTCTTCATATTCCAAACATAAACAAAAATCTACTCAGCATTTCTAAATTAACCAAAGACAACAAAATTTCTGTTGAGTTTACTAACGAAAGTTGTCTGTTTAAGGACAAAGCAATAGGGAAGATTCTGCTTAAAGGAGTGCTTCGTGATGGCCTCTAAAGCCTCAAAGCCACTAAACCACCCAACAAAATCAGGCCAGTCATGCAAACATATTATGAGTCTAGTTCTTCCTAACAAAAAGTTTCTTCTTTAAAATACAGTTATTGTGAGGCAAACATAGCACAAAAAAATGTAAATGTTTGGCATAAAAATTAGGACATCCTTCCAACAATATCTTAAAACAAAATTTAAGTTCAATGAAGTTCAATTTCAATTTCAAGAATCTATTTCATTGTGATGCCTATAAGTAAGGAAAATTGCATCAATTACCTTTTCAAACTCATGATATAACTGCTCAAATCCTTTAGAAATCATATATTCATATATTTGGGGACCTCTCCATATCTCGCAACTGAAGGTCATAAGTACTACCTTATTTTTGTTGATGCCTACACAAGATTCACTTGGCTTTATCCTTTAAAACTAAAATCTGACACTCTATTAGTATTTGTCAAATTCAAAACCAATGATGAACTTCAACTGAAGAGGAAAATCAAAGCTCTACATACTGACATGGGAGGTGAATACAAAGCTCTCTTACCTTACCTCATAAAACATGGAATATAACCACATTTTAGTTGTCTTTACACACACCAGCAGAAAGGTGTTTCCAAAAGGAAACACAGACACGTCACTGAAATGTGACTAACCCTTTTATCCCATACTCAGATGCCACTCACCTATTGGTTAGAAGCCTTCTCCACAGCCACTTATCGTATCAATAACCTCCCATCTCCAAGACTAAACAATCTCGCACCACATGAAAAGTTGCACAACAAACCATCGAATTATCTTTATCTCAAAACCTTTAGTTGTAGCTGTTTTCCCTATCTTAGATATAACTCTCATCATAAATTCGGGTTTCACACCATAAAATGTGTCTTTCTTGGGTACAGGTCAATGCATCAAAGTTACAAATGTTTGACTAATCAAGGGAAAAAATCATAATATCTCATCATGTTGTATTCAACGAGGAAGAATTTCCATTTTCTCAACTCTTTTCCACATACTCAAACTATCCTATAGCTTCACGAAGTCTCCCTACCCTCACTCTGACCTTAACTCAAATGTTACATCTTCACCTTCATCAAAGGTTGCCACGAATCACACCCCTACTCAGAATATTCTCATTCATTTGAATTCTCCAATAGATAAGTAAGCTCTCAAAATCCTTGCTCACCATTACATTCTACAGCTTCACTAGACAATTTAAATACTTTACCTAATCCCATTCTATCAATAACACCAAATACTGAACCAAATCCTTCATTCCCATTCATACAAAATATTTATCTCATACAAACTCGATCCAAAAGTGAAATTTTCAAACCCAGACACTATTCTTCCTCTCTTGCCTTAAATCCTCACACTGAACCATCAACAGTTTCTGAAGCTTTAAACAATCCTATATGCTTTTAAGCTACGCAAGATGAATTCAAAGCTCTACAACATAATCAAACTTGGACGGTTGTTCCCTATGAGCCTACCATGCATATTTTTGGCAAAAAATGGGTGTTCCGGACTAAATATAATGCTAATGGGATTGTCTTTAAACACAAGGCCAAATTTATTGTCAAAGGGTTTAATCAAACCCCTAGCATTGATTTTACTGAAACTTTCAGCCCTGTTGTGAAAGCCTCAACAATTAGAGTAATTCTTTCGCTTGCTGTCTCCCATCATTGGGAAATTCAGCAAGTTGATGTCAACAATGCATTTCTACATGGGAAACTGTTTATATAAATCATCTATAAGGATTTGAAAGCAGAATACAGTTGCATCATGTATACAAACTGGCTAAAGCTCTCTATGGATTGAAACAAGCTCTTAGGGCTTGGTTTCCCAAACTGAAACATGCACTATCTCAGTAAGGGTTTCACAATTCAAGGTTAGATACTTCTCGATTATATCAAGCAAAAATGGAGTCATGACAATGCTACTAGTCTATGTGGATGATATCCTAATCACAGGAAATTCGAATCAAGATATTCATGCAGTTATCAGTCAATTACAGTCTCAGTTTACACTTAAAATGCTTGGAAGCATAAGTCATTTCCTTGGTTTTGAAGCATACAGAAATAGAAATGGATTATATCTTTCATAGAAACAATATATCGAAGATTTACTTAGCAGAGCCAACATGTTGTCATGTAAGCCCTGCTCCACACCAATTACTCCAGCAACCAAATTGTCTCTATGGGATGGCATACCATTTGAACACCCAAAGCTCTACCGAAGTACCATAGGAGCACTTTAGTATCTGTGTAATACAAGACTAGAAATCAGCTTCGTAGTTAACAGATTAAGCCAAAATTTACAAAATCCTCCAAATACACATTGGATTGCATATAAAAAATGTTCTGCGTTACTTGAAAGGAACCTCAAATCTGGGACTACTTTTTCAACGATCATCTACTCCTCTTGATCTCCATTCCTATAGTGACTCTGACTAGGCTAGCTTGCCCGATGATCATAAATTAACAAACGGAGGATCTATATTCCTAGGAGGAAAGCTAATTTTATAGATCTCTAAGAAACAAATGATAATAGCTCGGTCCAGGACTAAGGCTAAATGCTGAGCCTTATCTCAGGTATATACCGAACTCATCTTCCTCACATCTTTGCTATCTGAGTTAAGGTTTTCTCTCTCTCACAAACCCAATATGTGGAGCAACAACTACAGAGCTCGATCTATAGCTGAAAACCCACTCTTTTAGTCAAGAACAAAGCATATCAAAGTGGACGTACACTTTATAAGAGACAACATGGAAAAGGGAGAATTGGAAGTCAGATACGTTAATAATAACGATCAACTCGCCGACTTCCTCACAAAACCCCTAACTTCGGTGAGATTTCTGTTTCTGACCACCAAACTAAACCTAGTTTAACGCCCTCAGTTTAGTTTGATTGCGGGTGTTAACGAAAAAGAACAAACAAAGAACATCGCAAGAGGGACATTATAGAGAACAATGCAAGAGGGACACTACAAAGATTTCATATAAGGACATAACAAAAACTTCAGTGCTAGCTAGACTGTGCTAGTTGGACAGTATAAATTTGTTATAATAGAATAAGTCTCAACCCTCTATTTTATTCTGTAGTTCCTAACAAGTGTATGGTCAATATCAAACCAACAAATGTATAAATGTGTATCTGAGCAAATAATATAATAAGACAATTTCTACTCATATACTTCTTACACCATCATCATATTATAATCAACCAACTTTGGTCCGTGTCCAGAAACACCCATTCTAATGAGAAATCCTTTTGCAATATTATGCATGTGCAATTTACACAAACCACCAATCAATCTACCATAGGTGTTTAAGTTGGGAGCGAATCCTGATTCGTGGAGATGTTTCCAAATTTTCATAGCCTAGTCAATTGTCCCCGCCTTAAGACATTTCCCGATCAAAATATTTAAAGTGAACATAATAGCTAGGATCCCCCTTGAGTTCATCGTATCATAAAGTGCAATGGCTTCATCAAGACGGCCTTCCTTGCTTGGCCCTTGAATTATAGAGGTAAATGTTATATCATCTGGCTTCGGGTCGCTCCTATCCTTAGACAAAGATCCTATGAGTTCTATTACATTATCTACCTTCTTATGATTGTGAAGCTGTATGATCAATGGATTGTTAAGAAATCATATCGTGTTCTTTACCCTTATCCATCATAACTTCCAAAAGTTTAAGAGCATCACCCATGTAACCTTCCTTGCATAGTCCGTCAATTATGATGTTATATGTTACAGTTGTAGGTTCTACACGTTGTTCTAGCATTAAATAAAACAAATCCAAAGCTTTTCTAGTTCTCCCATCCTTACATAGCCCATCAGTCAGACACGTGTAAGTAAAACTATTATGGAGAATACCTCTGTTAGTCATAAAATGCAACATAGCAGAGGCTTCATTCCACTGCCCCGGCTTGCATAAGCAATTAATTAAACAACTTAATACGATCGTGTTCGGTGAAATATCTTTTTCCAACATCTCATCAAACAACGCTTTCACACTAGCAAAGCAATTTTTAATACCAAAGCCACCTATAAGTTCACAGTAAGCAACAACATCTACCTCCAATCCCTTATTCTTCATTTCCTTAAACAAACTGAATATGAGTAATAAACTATTGGTAGTTATTTGCTAAGCTAAGAAAGTTTTAAAGTTTGCTTACCATTGTAGAAACATATTAATCCATGATAACTTGCACCTTTTTATTATCCATCCTTAATTGCCCCTTATTCACCAATATTTTAGAAATTTGATTTCAACATATGCAAACTCACACTTCTTTTTCTTTAACAATAGTTTGTGTTGCTTTGGTCACTTAAGTACTTATCCTAAATGTTGTGCATGTTCTGTCATATTAGTGCTATAACAATATTATCATCCAAATAGACTATGTTGAATTTATCACAAATATTGTAAAGCACATCATTCATGAGATTTTAGAAAGTAGTAAGAGGTATGGAAATACTAATAATTCATATGGTCATGCCAAATTTATCATACTATCCTTTACTTATTCCTTTGGAAAATTATGCTTGCTGATATCTACTGTATAAATCTAGCTTAGTGAACATTATAATATGTTTATTAAGTCTTGAACGAAAGACGTGATGTTTATTTTGGAAGAGGACAAGAGCATCTTAAAGAGCTTTGAATGGTTAGATGAATCCTGCTTCTAACACTTTTCCCAGTTCATTTTATAATTTCGCCAGCTTTAGGGGAGATATATAGTAGCACAAGCACTATCAATAGTACTTGAAATAAGATTAATTTTTAATCAATTTATCGATAAAGGGAAACGAGTCTTTAAAACTATTTTGTCACTGCATCCTTGATTTTACTTAGTACCTTCCTAATGAATCTGGAACTCTCACCATATTATTTTTAGCAATTTCCCACATAGCCTCAATTAATTTCTATGGCCTTTCTTAACTATCTTCTTAATATAAATATTAAAACACATTCATTACATTGGTTGAATTATATGTTTTATCATTGGACCTCCAACAATTGACAAAACAAGATTTTTGTTGTATATTATTGTCATACCTCTCTGATGTCGATATAACGCCACCTTTTCTGTAACATCCCATTACCTATGGGAAGGTTAAAATAGTGAATATAAGTGAACAATGAGAGTTTAGAAATGCATTTGCATGCTTTTTCATGTCTTATGTTTGGATGTGTAAGATGAGTAAGAATTCATGTAAGGGTATAGAGAGGTTTAGAGATTGAATGATTTTCAAAGGTGTGATTGGACGAGTGTAGAAAATTGCTTATGAATGGATATTTATATATGCTCTATTTTTGGTTAATGATAAAACATAGATCATGATTTGTTTGTGAGTGATTTATTGAGTCGAATTGGGTAGACAATGATGAGGAAATGTAATGGAGGAGATAATCTAGGTATAAGAAGGTATAAGATGAGATAGATGTAAATATTGAAAGTTTGAAAATCTGGAAAATTTTGCAGCAACATGATCTCTGAGTATGCTTTAATGTATTAGCCATAACTTCTTCTATAGTTGTTCAATTGAGATGATTTTTAGTTAGGATTAAACTAAAGGCATTTGACTACACTTCTTATGAAGACTTTGAATTTAAATTTTGTCTTTAAGAGTCCCAAATCTTGACATAAAGTTAGGAAATTGAGTGCAGCAAAAGTTGTGGATGAATGTATATGCTTGTGTTCCATTTTGGGTGTTTATGAACAAATAGGGAATATGAATTGGGTATGGATGATTTTGAGCTAAACTTGAGCTATACATGAAGTAGTCATCAACTTGAAATGATGAATTTTGAGTATGAAGTGCTTGGTACATAGGAATAAGTTATGTTATGGAAAAAGGATAGAGCTTTGGAATGATAAGATGTAGTTGGGTATGATGAATGAAATGAGTTGAGAGTTGAGGGTTTAATGAAATCTAATTGGTGTTTGAGTTGTTATGAAGTGGTTTTATGCTAGAAGAGGTGAATTTGAGAAGATTATGAGTGTATATGATGTTAGAATGAGTGTAGGAACCTTGGGAGAGGCTTTACTGTCGTGTAGATTGTGATTTGGCAAGAGAAGTCATGGCTCAAAGGTCGGTCAACTGGGATTTTTGGATGGCTTAGTTAGATTGTACATATCTTCCTTATTCATGTAGTACTTTTGTACTAGATTTTGTTGATCTACATGTAGTAAAGGTTGGAAGACACAATGTAGAATTTCGATTTTGAGAAATGAAATGAAGAAAAGTTGGTTTTAAAAAGATTGTGATTTTCTTCTAATGCCTTATAAGTGAATAATGATATGATTCCATATGAAGTGAATAAGTGATCGAACGTAGCCCGCCCTTGTCGTAGGATATGTACCGGAATGACCTTCGGGTGTCCCGGTGTGTATCTTGCAGTAAGGGGGCACTACATTTTCGCTTTGAGAAAATTGATCCCAAGAATTCGATTGAAGTTATTTAAAAGTATCTCCATTAATTGACTTCCCATACTAATCTTTAACTCTAAGAAGAACATTTTTGGTTGTGCCTACCACTAATTGTACTTTTGTTTTATAAATCTTTATCTTCATTAGGATCTTTCTCAACTTCAACCCTAGTTTCTACACCAGTTGTTTAACCATGAAACAATAAGTGGCACTCATATCTAACATAATTATAACTCCCTTTTCCATTAACATGTAATCTCATATACATCAACCAACCAAATGAATAAGGTAAGGCAATCTGGTGAATGCCATCTTATAAAGGATAACTTTTCCTTGTCCATTTGCTATCAAATCTTTTAGCTTCTCCTTTTTAAGAAAACTTCAGGTAAAATGAGTTCATTGAACATGAAGCAATTTTGGTTCCTTTTTGAAGCTTTCTCACCTTATAAAGAGTATTCTTATTGCTTTGAGTCTCATCATACACTTTTTAACCAACTTTGTATTCCTTCTGCTCATACAGTACTCACATATTAGCAAAGACAATATGGTGAAATTCATTTTCTAAAGGCTATTTTTTTCTTGTCCAACTTATTCTTCTTCTTCTTAGGAAAATTTCAGATAAAATGAGTGTTGGCTCCTAAATTTTATTTTTTGATGAATAAGCATGATTTAAATTAATTATGAGATCTTTATGGATTTATTTTGTGCAACTAATATTATGTTAATGTTAGTAAGATTTTATGACATAGGTTAATTGAATTAAGTGTAAAAGTAGCAAGATTTTATGAAGGGCATTATTGGGAGATCACTTAAGGATAAAAGATACAAGGCATACAAGGAAGGGAAAAATTAACATTGCTTACTAATTAAGGGTAGGATTGGAAGATGAAAATGTGATCTTGCATTTAAGAGAAGGAAAAAACGAAAATAGAGAAGGAAGAAGAGAAAATACGAAAACAATAGAGAAGAAGTGAGGTTTCAGTGGAGAGGAGAGAAAAGAAGGAAAGATATTTAGGGTTTCATCATTTTCTTAGCCTTTAAGAGAGATTTTGAGGTTGTTCAAGAAGAGAAAAAGGTAGAGGAAGAGAAGAGCTTCATTTGAGCCAAAGATCTCTTCATTTGGTGAAGATTCAAGGTAAGATCATTGTTAATCTTTTGGATTTTTGAAAGGATTTTGGTTCATGAAGCTCAGGAAATGCATAGGTTTAGGTATTCTATAACCAATTTTAGTGATTGTGCTTTGTGAGGTTTTCAATTGAAAACTCTATTGACTGGGATTTTTGTTGTTGTTGAAGGAAATCAAAAGAGGCAAGAGGAGCAAGAAGAGAGGCGCCTTTGACCAAGTTTTTAAGTAAGGAATTCAAGGTGGGTGACATTTTTATAATTGAGATAATGATCTATGACTATGTTTTCAAAAGCAAGAGAATTAAATTATTTCAATTGTATCATAAATGTGCATTTATTGCTCTTTGAATGCTTTGAGAAAGTGCTATGTGAAATGTTGATGAATTTCGAAATGAAGATTTTATGTTTATGAAAAATCATGTTTTCAAAAATGTGTCATTTTGGGCAACAAGTTTACAAGTTATGAAATACATGTTATGTGGGTTTATGGTGGTCCCCTAAGTTAAGTCAAGTGCACTTTGACAAAAAGGCTTCTCCCGCCTACTCACTAGTGCCATGGAGCTCCTTTATGGACTCCCCTAAGTTCACAGCTATGCAAGAACATTAAGTGGGATTGCGATAGTACATTCTGTTCATGACTACACCGGACTATTATATGGAAATGTGTAGTATGTTCTACTTTTGGACCTCCTAAACCATTTTGATGTGCCTATGTGTTTATGATTTGTGACAAGTTTGTTGAATTCATGATTCATGATATTTATGAATTGCTTGATAAGTTATGAATTTGGGAAATATGTGTTACATGAATTTCAATATGCATTTTGCAATGGAAATAAATATTTCAATGGTTTTTGCTTGTTTCTCGGTTATAAAGTTGTTACCCACGAGCTTGTCAAGCTCACCCCCCTTTCCGTCCCATCTTCAGGTGATGAGCTAGGAGATCAAGTGATCAAGAGGATAAGGGCTTTACTCCAAATCTGCATATTTTGGATTTTTATTTTTTTTGGTAAAACACAAGGCTTTGGTTGCATTTCAAGTATTACTTGTTTATGTAAAGTTTGTATTTTTGGATTTATAATGTAATGTGGCTTGAAATGCCTATTAAAACTTTGTAAAATGCTTATCTTTTTATGATAATGACATATGAATTGTGTATGGATGATGTTGAGTTAAAATTAGATATACTTGAAGAAGTTATCAATTTGAGATGATGAATGTTGAACATGAATGGTTGATATATATATATACATAAGCAAGAGGTTACAGAAAAGGAAGATAGGATTTTGTGAATGATGATAATTAGTTGTAAGTGATGATTTGAATGAGTAGAGAGTTTAATAAAGAAAAGTAAGAATTTGAATGGTTATGAAATGATGTTGCATAGATGAAGTGAATTTGGGAAAATTTTAGAGTGAAAGTTTGTACAGTGTATTTTTCAAGTTTTTCATAAGGAAAAACTTGTGGTCTAACCTCAGGGAAAAGTATGGATTAATCTAGGCTAAATTTGACAAAGGTGTCTTCTAGAAATTTGCAGTTTATCTTTCTAGCTTTCCAACGGTATATAGTATGAAATATTGGGACATCGGAATTGAGAGATATGAGCATTAGAAGTTTGTGATGCTGCATAGGGTGGAAATACGGGACAACTACATTGATTGGAAATTTTTACCCTCTTGGAGGCAAAATGGTTTTTTGGGGTCTTCATGAAAGTTGTAGCTTATCTTTCTAGCTTTCCAACGGTATATAGTATGAAATTTTTGGATATCAGAGTCAATAGTTATGATCACTTGAAATTAGTAATGTCACATGGGATATATCTACGTAGGACAACTTCTGTTGTGATCACACTTGATTTCCTTGTGATCGCACCGTCCTCGCGATTGTACCTGCCTTCCTTGTGATCACACCTTCATCCTTGCGATCACAACTTTATTCCTCACGATCGCACCTGAAGGGATTTTCCAACTCTGAACATGTTTGACCCTTTTGGCTATAACTTTGTCATCGGACCTCCATATGACCTGATATTTGAACCAATGGATTCCTAAAAGATTTCTCTATCTCTTCATAAAAATTTATAGCTTTTGATTTTGATTTGAAAAAGATTGATTGAAGCAAAATAAGGGTATCGATTGGAAAAGTATGAATTGGATATTTTTCTGAACATACTTCGGTATTTTGATGATATCTTGATCTGTAGAGCTCTAAATGAGATGATTCTTGTTTCTATATAAACTAAAGAAATAGGGATGCAAATTGTTTGAAGAAATAGAGTTCTAATTCAGTTTCTAGGAATTTCAATTTCGCTGGAGTATAGTGTACTATTTCAGTATAATAATAGTCCAAAAATGTTTGGGGTAGGATTTTCAGATTTCTGAACCAAATTGAATGATTTTGGTGTCTTTAGAAACTTAATGGGGAACATTGTTCTGAAGAAGTCAAATTGTAATTCTGGTTTGAGGGAAATAGGGCCTAAAACATGTTGTGGTATTAGAGACTCACGTTTCATGACTTCCGATTTTGGGCTCCGCAAACGGGATCCAACACAGTTGTGATATCAGAGCATGAAGATGAACCGATGATGATTAATGGGATTTCATTGAAATAACCCTACAGGGTAATATGCTCACATTTTATAACTCTAGATGTTGGGCTCTGGAAACAGGGTCTAACATGTTATGATATTAGAGCGCGATTTCCATTGATTTTACCCTTCAAATAAATATGCTCACGTTCTCATGACTCCGATGTTGGGCTCCAGAATCGAGGTCCAACATTGTATGATATTAGAGCCTAGAATTAGTATCTTACATGGGCATTTTTGGAAATATGTATCAAGTTATATGCATGTTGACACGTCTTCACATGTAGTAGTGACTGATCCCTAGTCTGAGTCATATGTGTATGAGTTACACGCAAGAGCAATTGTTAAGAGTTTGAGCTAATAGAATTATTGAGAAAATGATACTCTTTCATGATATGAGAAAATGAAAGTTGTGGATAAATAGAAATGAGAGATAGTATATGGGTAAATATGACAGATAATGATTCAACGTATTTATATTGGGGGATGCATTATTGAATATGACATCAATATTGCACTGTGGTGATATGTCCCCGAATATGATATAGATGTGAATGTATGGTCATGGATTGTTTGAGGAATATAGGGATATAAGTATAAATGATGAGATTAGAGTGTACAAGCATAATGCAATGAAAACATAACCTTGCCATTATCTTAAGTAGAGCAAATTGGAACCGAAGTGGTTGTTCGATTAATTCGACAAGAGTTATGATCCACCGTAAGAAGATATTAGTGGAATTGAGATCAGAATTTCATAATGATAATTCTACATCAATAATTCTGAATTGATTGAGGTTATACATATGGAAGATGGAAAAAATAACAATAGGAAAATGAGATAGAAATGAGGACATAGTAAAGGGGAAATGAAATAGACATAAATGACTTTCATGAGATAAATGAAATGATATGTAGTATAGAGAAAGTTAGAAATGCATATAAGATAGGATTTTATGTATGAATGAGATTAAGAAAGGATGAAGAATTAAATGAGACGAGTTGATGCACTCAATATGGTAGTTGACTCATTATGAAATGATATAGCATCAGAAGAGGTAAATTCTAGAAAACTGGAGTAAAATTGGTGTTAGTATGTCTGATAAAGAGAGAGATATTGTTTAGGATCAATTGAGATCAAAGTATCATTTGTGTAAGATATAAATTGGTGAGTTGTCGGAGATAAATCTTGGGACAAAATGGGATGACTTTGATGATACACCTAAGCATATGTGACAGTAATTATGTTTACTACTTCATCGAGTTTTGGTAATTAGAACATTATGACCTTGTAAGAATGATAGAATTTGGTCTTCTTGAGGTATTAAGAATTGTTGATAACGTAATGATGATAACAGTTAATTGATAAAGATTGCATGAACAATATAGATAATAGTAGCAAGAAATCTTCTTTCAAAGAAGAATTTCACTAAATTAGGTTAAGCAGATTAGATAGTTTATATTAAGATTGATCAATGAAAGAATAGACCATAAATGAATATGTAATGATTTCAAAGTGAGTATTGGAATCCTATTCCTGACAGAGATATAAGCATAAAATGTAGAATATGCTACTGAGAGTGTATGCATTATGTTTGATGTAAATTATCCAACTATGTGATGGGATTCTTGAATTTGAGGTGATATTATTGCTAATATGAGGAGACATAACCTTGCCTCTAGATCAGTCAGGTAAGAAATTTGAGTACGAAATTCTTTTAAGAGGAGGAGAAATGTTGGACCCCGAATTTTTTTCTTGATGAATAAGCATGATTTAAATTAATTATGAGATCTTTATGGAATTATTTTATAGAGTTAATTATTAAGTTAATGTTAGTAAGATTTTATGACATAGGCTAATTGAATTAAGTGTTAAAGTAGTAAGATTTCAAGAAGGGCATTATTGGGAGATCACTTAAGAATAAAAGATAAAAGACATATAAGGAAGGGCAAAATTGACATTGCACACTCATTAAAGGTAGGATTGGAAGATGAAAATGTGGTCTTGCATTTAAGAGAAGGAAAAAATAGAGAAGGAAGAAGAGAAAATACGAAAACAATAAGAGAAGAAGTGAGGTTTTGGTGGATAAGAGAGAAAAGAAGGAAAGATAGTTAAGGTTTCATCATTTTCTTAGCCTTCAAGAGAGATTTTGAGGTTGTTCATGAAGAGAAAAAGGTAGAGGAAGAGAAGAGCTTCCATTTGAGCCAAAGATCTCTTCATTTGGTAAAGATTCAAGTTAAGATCATTGTTAATCTTTTGGATTTTTGGAAGGATTTTGGTTCATGAAGCTTAGGAAATGCATGGGTTTGGGCATTCTATAACCAATTTTAGTGATTATGCTTTGTGAGATTTTCAATTGAAAACCCTATTGAGTGAAATTTTTGTTATTGTTGAAGGAAATCAAGAGAGGCAAGAGGAGCAAGAAGAGAGGCACCTTTGACTAAGTTTTTAAGCAAGGAATTCAAGGTGAGTCACATTTTTATAATTGAGTTAATGAGCCATGACTATGTTTTCAAAAGTAAGAGAATTAAATGATTTCAATTATTTTATAAATGTGCATTTATTGCTCTTTGAATGCTTTGAGAAAGTGCTATGTGAATATTGTGTTGATGAATTTTGGAATGAAGATTTTATGTTTATGAAAAATCATGTTTTTGAATTTTAGGCAATAAGTTTACAAGTTATAAAATACATGTTATGTGGGTTTGTGGTGGTCCCCTAAGTTAAGTTAAGTGCACTTTGACAAAAAGGCTTCTCCCGCCTGCCCACTAGTGGTATGGAGCTCCTTCATAGACTCCCCTAACTTCATGGCTACGCAAAACCAATAAGTGAGATTGCAATAGTACGTTCTATTTACGGTTATACAGGACCATTATGTGGAAATGTGTAGTACATTCTATTTTTGGACCTCCTAAACCATTTTGATGTGCTTATGTGTTTATGATTTGTGACAAGTTTGATGAATTCATGATTCATGATATTTATAAATTGCTTGATAAGTTTTGAATTTGGGAAATATGTGTTACATGAATTTCAATATGCATTTTGAAATGGAAATAAATATTTCAATGGTTGTTGCTTGTTTTTTGGTTATAAACTTGTTACTCACGAGCTTGTCAAGCTCGCCGTCCCCCCCCCCCCCTTGTCCCATCTTCAGGTGATGAGCTAGGAGATCAAGTGATCAAGAGCATAATGGCTTTACTCCAAATTTGCTTATTTTGGATTTTAAGTTATTTTTGTAAAACACAAGGCTTTGGTTGCATTTCAAGTATTACTCATTTATGCAAAGTTTGTATTTTTGGATTTATGATGTAATGTGGCTTGAAGTGCCCATTAAAGCTTTGTAAAACGCTTATCTTTTGATGTTAATGAAATATGAATTGTGTATGGATGATTTTAAGTTGAAATCAGGTATACTTAAAGAAGTTATCAACTTGAGATGATGAATGTTGAACATGAATATATATATATATATATAAAGTGAGAGGTTACGAAAAAGAAAAATAGGATTTTGTGAATGATGAGAATTAGTTGTAAGTCGTGATTTGAATGAGTAGAGAGTTTAATGAAGAAAAGTAGGAATTTGAATGGTTATGAAATGATGTTGCATAGAGGAAGTGAATTTGGGAAAATTTTAGAGTGAAAGTTTGTACAGTGCAATTTTCAAGTTTTTCGTAAGGAAAAACTTGTGTTTTAACTTCAGGGGAAATTTTGGATTAATCTAGACTGAATTTGACAAAGATGTATTCTAGAAATTTGTAGCTTACCTTTCTAGCTTTCCAACGGTACATAGTATGAAATATAGTATGAAATTTTTGAATATCGGAGTCAAAAGTTATAATCACTTGAAGTTAGTGACGTCGCATGGGATATATTTACATGGGACAACTTCAGTTGCAATCGCACCTGATTTACTTGCTATCGCACCATCCTCATGATTGCACCTGCCTTCCTTGCGATCACACCTTCATCATTGCGATCGCACCATCCTCACAATTGCACCTGCCTTCCTTGCAATCACACCTTCATCATTGCGATCGCAACTTTATTCCTCGCGATTGCACCCGAAGGGATTTTCCAACTCTAAACATGTTTGACCCTTTTGGGCATAACTTTGTCATCCGACCTCTAAATGACCTGATTTTTGAACCAATGGATTCCTAACACATTTCTCTATCAGTTTATAAAAATTTATAGATTTTGGTATTGATTTGAAAAAGATTGATTGAATTAAATTAAGGGTATCGTTTGGAAGAGTATGAATTGGATATTTTACTAAACATACTTCAGTATTTAGATGATATCTTGATCTGTAGAGCTCAAAATGAGACGATTCTTGTTTCTATATAAACTAGAGATATAAGGATGCAAGTTCTCTGAAGAAATAGAAGTCTAATTCAGTCTCTAAGAATTTCAATTTCTTGATGGAAGTTGAGTATAATGTATTGTTTCAGTATAATAACAGTCCGAAAATGTTTGGGGTATAACATTCAGATTTCTGAACCAAATTGAATGATTTTGGTGTCATTAAAAACGTAAGACAATAGGGAACATTGTTCTAAAGAAGTCAAATTGTAATTATGGTTTGAGGGAAATGGGGCCCAACGCATGTTGTGGTATCAGAGACTCACGTTTCATGACTTCCGATTTTGGGCTCCACAAATGGGGTCCAACACAATTGTGGTATCAGAGCATAATTGTGGTATCAGAGCATGAAGATGAACTGATGATGATTAATGGGATTTCATTGAAATGACCCTATAGGGTAATATGGTCACATTTTAGGACTTCGAAAGTTGGGCTCCGGAAACGGGTCCAACATATTATGGTATTAGAGCACGATTTCCATTGATTTTACCTTCCAAGTAAATACACTCACGTTCCCACGACTCCAATGTTGGGCTCCGAAATTGGGGTCCAACAATGAGGCCATTGTTTCTTTTTCAAAGCTTTCTCACGTTGTATTGGCTATTCTTGTTGCTTAGGCTCTTCTTTATGATCACACTTTTTCCAATTAGCTCCATATTCCTTCTTTTTCTTCTTCTCTCCCTTATTTTGATAGTTGCATACTTTACATTCTTTAAGAAAGGATGAAGAGGCTTCGATTTCCTTATGCATATAAAAATATACGAAAGCAATAATAGCTTCAATAGCTTCCAAGTCATCTTTCCCATTTGTCTTTATAAATCTATTTGCGCCAACATTTGTAAATTAAATATAAAGTTTGATAGTTTTTCATCACTGAACGTATTTTTTATCTTCATTATTAATAGCAAAATGTTTGGCATGTTTTCTCTTTAAAAGAGCTTGCTTCAACTACTTTAAGTTATCTTTAACAAGTTATGAAGAGTTGTTTATAAGGAATTAACCCTTTAACTCCCTTTTTAATTTCTCATATGTATTGATGGAAGAAAAACCAACACTGATTTCAACATAATTGCTCCTTTTTCATCAAAATTTGGCAGCACCATTAAGGTACAATGTGATGATTTTTTTTCCTTTCAAAACTTGAGAATAATAAAGTATTGTTCTATATCTTATAAGAAGTTCTCAAACTCCTTGACATTATGAGTGCTCTAAAGGCTTTTGACTTATACGCCTTTAGCGAAGTGTTTTTAGCATGGTATTGTCATTGATAGTAGATAACCTTCTTAAAGATTATGATTATAAAGTTAACTTCCTTTTAGCTCTTCGTCAAATCTGCCACCTAATTTTTTAATGTTTGGATTTGTTTTTATAAATGCTTGGTTCTTTTTTATTTCTAAAGCTTAAATCAAGATGAGTAAAAGGCAACTTACTCTTGACACATGAAATTTAGTATGATAAGTGCTTTCACTCGAGACACTCACACTTTCAAGTTCTTGCTTCCCACTATTGGATACCAATAATGACTTTTTAATTCTAATTATTGTGTCAACTTTCTTAAGACATCAATCCCTATCAAAGTTACGAAAATAGTTGAGTTTTATCCATTCAACCCACTTATCAACACCCTTATATTTAAAATGTTTCATATGAAATATTAAGGAAATAGTGTGTTTGCTTTAGAAATAAGAACAGGCAACAGAAAACAATGAAAGCACACAATATACATAAAAATTTCAACTTTTATTAACTCTTGTTCATTAGTTTTATGTCACAACTATACGAGTCATATATTGTAGTACAACTGATATTAACTCCATGAGGATTGAATATAGTCACCTAATAATTTGAATTACACTTTGCCTAACGTAAAAAAAAGATTGATTAACTGAAAATTAAAGTAAACTAACAAAATTTGATGACTAAACAAGTAAAAGATAACAATGAAACTGAAGTCACTCAATGGTGGAAAATCAGGGATTATTTTATCCTTATTTTGTCTTCCCTTCACCTTGTGAATTCAACTATGCTTGATCCTAGATATCCAAAGGTTTTGATTACCCCCTCTTGAGATCTAATAATGCAATGCCTCGATTTTACCCAAATTCTTCTCCATTTAGTCTATAAAGGTAATTTTTACCTTAAAACATACTTGAAGCAAAATAAGTACTAAAGATACCATAAAACTCTCAAATAATAAACAAAACACACTAATTATGAGTATATAAACATAGTCATTTAATTGTTTATTAACTCTCATAGTAGTTACAAAGGAATAATGGATTAAACCCTCTCATGACTGAAACACTATGTGGTTGGAACCTTCAATCATATAAACCATTTTTTCATAGGTGGTTGACATACTAAACCATTATTTATGTGAATATAACATATTTCAAAAGATGTTTTCCACATATATCTTTCTTCTTTATTTTAAGCCACTACCTAACCAAGTCATCAAATATCTTTATTTAAAGATGATGGTGCATCTTTGATCATCTTTAGTGTTTCATTATAAGTATGCATGTGGACAATTTAATATATCCATTATTGAGTTAATCAACGTATTACGAATCAAAACTTGAACTTGCTCGATCTCACTTAGTGTTATTGCATTATTTACTCAAACATACATTCCTTATGCAAATATCGCACTAATGCATGGTAAGGCTCACTACTGATTAGCAAATAATATATATGTGCATCAAGGATTAATAGTGACTTCTCATATTACTACATTACTTAAGTGAAAAACATAAACTAATTTATTTCTATACAAAAAAAATTTCCTCTTTTATGATTATTACTTTTTATAAGTTTAAAATATGATTTTCATAGTAATTCATGACAACAACCTCTATTCATATAAAAACATTTGAACATAAATGTTGAATGACAAATAACAAAATTTTTTACAAAATTTTTTAAGGAAATAACAAAGAAATTTGGAAAACATGTCCCTTTGAAATGGGCAAATTAAAGGTAGGGGACCCTCGAATGCCTCCAACTTCTAAATGATCGAGGGTGCCTCCCAATTTTTATTTTTTGTAGAGAAAGGTAATAAATTAAATCATTAAAGGTATAAGCAAAATTTACATATGCTACGAAGAGCACTATATGAGTCTACAATTGGAATATGATCTAAAACACAATCCCAATTACAACCTCATACAACTTATAACCACACTTGGTTTATACATTCCATATTCTGTTACAGTAACCTAGATCTTGGCATTTAACAGTTTTTAAGCTGATGAAGTTTCTAATATGCTAAAGAGATTTACTGTTGAACTATTGTGAAGATTGAGCTTTATCCTGGAAAATACGAGAATTCCTTTCTTCCCAAATAGCTTTAACTAGAAAGACCATAGACAACCTGAAACACTACTTGATAGTGTTATTAGGATGAACAATAGTATTAAATCACCTTCTAATGGAGTTCGAATCAGTTGGAGCCTGTTGAATTTAACATTTTATAGCAACGATTTCCATATATTAGAGACAAACTGACACTGAAAAATTAGTGATTATTGCTTTATTCATCACTCATGCAAAAGGAGCACTTAGTTGGGATATTAAGATACCTCAATTTATCAAAAGTTTGTAATTTATTAACTAGCCATGTTATGAAGGATGCTCGAGGATGACACTGTTTGTGCCATACCAGTAGAGTCTAAGATATGTAATGGGATTGTCTCTGAAAAACTTCCTGCAAGACTTGTTTGTTAAAATCCCATTGCTAGTGTATTTCCAAATGACTATGTCCTCTTTATTATTCAAGTGAGTTCCAATAATTTCAGTGATGATAGAATTTGTAATAAGGTAGAGACTGAAACTTTTTTTTGTTAATGAAATCCTCTTTAACAATTGAATTCAACTCGATGGCTGGCTTGAGAATTTTCATCTCCTGTAAGAAATGTAGAGGACAACATGATAAGCAATTATTATACCAGAATTTAGATGAATTGCCCACTCCAATCAAGTGAATAAACTCCTTCCTTGGTGAGCTTCTAGTTTTAAATATTTCATTAAAAAAAGAAGCTACAGATGTGTTGATTTCAAAGTCCCATATACCACTATTTTTTATATGAACTTCATGAACCCATTTATACCATAGAACCTGCTTGTTTTTCATGAGTCTCCATAATCTCTTTACTAATGTAACAATGTTCATTAGTCTGAGAGACATTATATCTTGCCCTCCATTGTTTGTAGGCATACACACCTCTTACCATTGCATCTTGGCCCTTCTAAACTCCAAATTATTTACACTCTAGAGAAATTTGTTACAAGTCATCTCGATTATCTTAATGATCTTCCTTGGAAAGGAGACATGGGCAGCCAAGAACAAATTGATGGAATTGATGATAGAGTTGATTAATTGAGTCCTCTCAACTATAGAAAGAATCTTGGCACTCTAAGATGAATGTATGTTGATGATTTTATCTGTAAGAATGGTGAAATATTTGGTGGATAAGTTGGAAGTGGAAATGGTAGTCCTAAGTACAGATGGGAAGTGATTGCATTCTAAATTTAGTAATTGAGCTAACTACATATTCTTTTGCACTTGCAAACTTAGATAAGAAGAAACTACTTTTTGAACAATTAGTCTCCAGACCTGAGTTCCTTTTAAAAATCTTTAAGTTCATACGTACAATAACAGAAACTGGATCAACTTTGGATAAAAGAATTAGATCATCTGCAAAACAAAGATTAGTGATCCTCAACTTCTTGCATCATGAATGAGATCTTAAATGTCTAGTTATCTCCACAATTCTATTAAGAGTCCTATTGAACACCTCCACTACTAGAATAAAAAGATAAGTTGATATTGGATCACTTTAGCAAATCCCTTTGTCGCTCTTAAAATACTTACAAAGTCGACTATTGACCAGGACTTTAAAGGAAGAAGAAGAAATGCATTGTGAGATCCACTGCACAAACATATCAGGAAATTCTAAAGTCTGTAATGTGTTTAAAATGAAATTCCAATCCACACTATCATAGAAATTTTTCAATTCCACTTTCAACAGGCAATTCTTGTTACTCCTCTTCCTAGAATAAGTTTTAACCTATTCTTGAAGTAACAACATGTTATCCCACATGATCTACCTAGAATGTATGCCCCTTGTGACATAATAATGTATTTGTGGAGAACCAATTTCAGTCATTTAGCTAGGATCTTCACAATAATATTGTACACAATGTTGCAACAAGAGATAGGTCGACAATTAGAGAAAGAAGACAACTCACTATTCTTAGGAATGAGAGTTATGAAGGTGTTGTTAATCTTTGACAGAAGCCTCCCTTTGTTAAAGAATTCAAGAAAAACATTGTTAGCTAGATGTTTAGTGAGATTCAGGACTTGTGAAGAAGTAAGGTTTAAAGTTATCAAGTCTAAGAGCTTTGTGGGGATTTAGAGATCTCAAAGAAGTCTCAATGTCCTATATGGTGATAGGCTTGCAGAGAGAATCAACTTCATGTGGAGTAATGCACTCTCTCGTGATTTCTTTTAATAGTAAGCAAGAGGAATTAACATGTGTCAACTTCTAATTGCCTTTTAAGTGTTTCAAGACCTAATTTTTCCTATTCTCTATCATCCCTCTTAATTTGTAAAACCCTAAAATTTTCAATTAACACAGATCAAATATAGGACCATATTGGCTCTCGTATTGCTTAACTCATCTTTTAAGTTGTTTTGCGTAATAATTACCCTCAACACATGTCAAGAACATAAGACCATGTTTTCTATATTAGCTAATATAGGCAAAATAAGGTACGATAATGGTAGTTACTAGAGAAAAAGACGTCCTCTTATTAAATATAGTAGGAAAATGAATCTAAGTAATGGTCATATTAGTTAGAGGTAAACTCCCCAATAAATAAAACGTGGCATAATGGGGCATAGGTAGCAATATAATACCTTATTGATAACTTATTCCGAGTTATTAGACAAAAGTCATTCCAGAGTTTTTCTAGATTGATTTAAATCTTTCCAAATTCATTCAATTTCCATTTAGAAAATAAAAAACCTAAAAGAATTTGTTTTAAATATCAAATCCTTTTAAAAAATCTAAACTTAAGCATAACGCTTCTAAAATTATGCTAAAAATACAGTCTATTTTAGCACTTATCACATAATCTATAGTTACTTCTTCTTTTTTTAATCTCCTAACAAAGCACAATAAATTTTTCTAGTTGGGAAAAAATTCATTTATCAACCTGTTTTTTGCACTTTCTTAAGGTTGCTTTACATTTAAATATGGTGTAACAAAGAAATACCGGGTTCATCCATGTTATATACCAATGGAAAATTATCTTTTGAATATAAAATAGTGGAAGACACTCGGAGACAACAACTAGTAGGTGACTATGGTTTACTACAACAAAGGAGATGATGGCATTGGTCGATTAGACTAAAATTAGGGTTTTGTATTGTGAATTTGGGTGAAACTGAGATTGATAGTTCGGGCCAGCAATAAACAAACTTCTATTTTTTAAAAAAAAATTCAGCATGATTGATTTCTATGATCATCCATCTATTTCGATCTTTTACTACTTAGTCTCGGTAAAGACCCTAGACATCGTGTTTTGTTGAATGAGACCATCGGTAACATGACATAAAGATTCCTTTTTTATTTTTAATAAAATTTCATGAACCTAAATTAAAAATGAACCACAGCTAAAATATGATAAATGAGAATAGATCTAATGGAGTATTATGCTACAAAGAGTAATTAGATTATACTATACAGAATAATGAGATCGATTGTATTAAGATCCCAAATCTGTTTTCTTTTATTTTTAAGACTTTTAATATCAATCTAGTTTTGTGCTAGTATTTAAAGTATAGATCGGTACCCATAGAAAAAGTCTGTGTATCTTAAAATATGAGTTCAATATAATATTGCATATTTCTGTACTATTTTTTATCTGTGCAGTACGAAGTTTAGTTTACTTCCAATCTTGCCCTTTTAATGTTAGTGTTGCACATAAGCCGATACTCCAAAACACACTATTCATATATTTACTTTTATAGTTAATACCTTTCTTTTTCAGTGTTAAAGTTCTAATAAAATAAAAGGGAAAAGATAAAATCGAAAATAT
>JAOTAX010118339.1:0-22930 GCA_025629825.1 Erythroxylum guanchezii | reverse complement strand
TCCTAATTAGTCCCAATCACTCTCACCCATAGCCAATTTACTATTTTACCCTTCCCGTCGGGGGTGGGATGTTACACTTCCTCACATCACCCAAAGTTCTAAATCACTAACTACACTCTCCAAAGCGTCTCCAATGGTTCCTACATCCATTTTAGCATCACTTTCTCTCATACTCTTCCCAAATTCGCTTCTTCTAATGAGATATCACTCCTTAAACATTCAGTTACCAATTGGGTTGTATTAAACTCCTAAATCTCAGCTCAAATGATTCATCACATACAACAAATTCTCGTCCTTACTATAACTGTTCTGTAGATGCAGCCTTTGCGGCCTCATTCATAACAGTTTAACTACCAATTTTTATTTCATTAAACTCTCTGATCTCTACTCATTTGATTCATCACCTACATCCAATTCTCCTCATCCGTAATTCCTATTTTTCTTGTCCTTGACATCTATATATATATATATATCAACAATTCGTGTTCAAAATCATCATCATCATCTATACACAATTCATATTTCATTAACAACAGAAATTAAAGTTTGCAAAACTTTAATGGCATTCCAAGTCACATTACATCACCGGTATCAAAATCCAAAATACAAAAGATACCAAACCCAACAATTCTCAAAATGCGACTAAAGCCTTGCTTTTACAAAATCTAACTTAATTTACAAAAACTTTGCAAAAGTAGAATGATGCCTCGACTCTTGGTTACTCGATCTTATTTTCTTCACCTGAAGATGGGCGAAAAGTGGTTGAGCTTGAAAGCTCTTGGGTAACAGTTTATAACGGAAAAATAAGTAAAACCTTTGAAAACATTCACTTGTCATAGAAAATTCTCATTGAGTTCATAAAACACATGGTTTTTCAACCACAATCCACAAATTACAAAACATGAATGCATCAAACTTGTTAACATAACATAAGCACATCAAAATGGTTTGGGTATATCCATGAACATGACAAATTACACATTTCTATATAATGGTCGTGTGTAGTTGTAAACTTGATGTAATATCGCAATCCCACATAGTGGTTTTGCGTAAATGTAAACATGAGGGAATCCATGAAGGAGCTCCGTGCCACTAGCGGGCAGGTGGGAGAAGCCTTTAACTTGGTCAATATGCATGTGACATACTTGAATGGACTACACCAAACTCACATAACATGTAATTCACATCTTGTAAACATATTGCCCAAAATGGCACTTTTCTGAAACTTGATTTTTCATAAACATGAGATATTTCGAAAGCTATTTCCTAAAACATGATTTCATAAACCTGTTAACTTTTCAAAAAATCACTTTCAAATTCTTTTCATAAATCATCATACAATTTATACATCAAACATATAGCAATTTATCAATTCATTTAAGAAGTAATAAATGCAACACTTATGATGCAATTGAAATCATTAAACTTTCTTGATACAAATAAAACATTAGTGGCTTATTTACTCTATTATAAACGTGTACACACCTTGATTTCCTTGCTTAAAACTTGCTTGAAATGCCTCTCCTCTTGTTCCTCTTGCCTTTCTTGATTTCCTTCAACATTGCCAAAACCCCATTCAATAGGAATCCAATTGAAAATCCCATAATGCAAAATCTCTAAAATTTATTCTAAACTCAACGAACTAAAATCCTTCCAAAAATCCAAAAGATTCTAAAAGATGTTACCTTGATTCTTCACCAAATGAAGAGATTTTTGGCTCAAATGGAATCTCTTCTCTTCCTCTTTATTTTTCCCTTCTTGAACAACCTCAAAATCTCCCTTAAAACTAAGAAATGATGAAACCTTAGTTCAACTCTTTTCTTTTCTCTCAAACATCGAAATCTCTTTCTCTTTCTTTCTTATTTCGTATTTCTCTTCTTTTTGTCCCTCAAATCACAATTTTCCTTTCTTAAAAGAACAAGACAACATTTCTTCTTCCATTTCTACCCTTAATGAGTGTGTGAAGTCCATTTTGGCCTTCCTTATATGCCTTATATCTTTTATACTAAAGTGTCTTGCCAAAAATATCCTTGAACATTTTTATAACCTTTAACACTTTAATTCCTTTAATCCATGCAATAAAATCATTCTAACCTTGACATAATAATTAAATCCAAAAATAGTTAATCCAATAAATCTCATAATTTATTTAAATCATGCTTAATAATAATAATAAAGATTCAGGGGCCAACATAATTAGTGTCTTAGATTTCTTTGGTTAAATATGCATGTTAATTAGGATATGATGTTGGTTAATTCACCCTTAGAATTTGACACATTCATTTATAATTTTAAGTCAATTGAATAAGTAACATAGTTAGTATTTTTTTTCATGAGAATGATTAGCTAAAGAAATGAGGTAGGCAAGAAAATATATGTTTTTTAAAAGTGTGTTTTTGGTTAATAAATAACTATTACGCTAATGCTTTTTGAAACAAATCGGGTTATGAATGAAGCTAGTAGCCAGTTGAGAATGTGACATAGCTGAGTAACTGGGGGACATTCATCAAAAATGTTTGCCTTCATGTTAAAAGACTATAATGACATTCCAACCAAATTGCTTAATAAAAACATGCTTAGTTGAGTAACCGGGGGACATTCATCACAAATGTTTGCCTACACGCCAAAAGGCTAGGTTCATGTCAATGAAAGTTAACAAAAGTTGTGTGTTGTTTAATAAATCCTATCGATCTTTTTGAATAGCATGGCTTCTCATGAAAAGCTACTTAAGGATTTACATGTTTTATTGAGTAACTAATTATCAATGTGTGTGTGTGAGTGATAGGAGTGAATGAATTTGACGACATTAAGTCTTAATTAGTATGTATATTTAGTCTGAAGCACTTAGACATAGATTTCATAAGTTAATAAGTTTGAACAATTTGAAGGATTGTGTTTGTAGTTAAATTTGATTCGTGAAGTTCAAAGTCATTGTACCATTATTGCATATGTGTGTGTTGTTGTTTAGTGTGTCTGTGTTTTGTTTGTTTTGTTTTTGCTTGAGAACAAGAAAATGTTCAAGTGTGAGGATGTTGATAGTTGTATGATGCATGATATTTTAGTAGGCATTTAGTTGTTAATTAATTGATTCATGCCTATTAAGTTTTGAATTGTGTTAGTTAGTTAGATATTTATGTTTTGAGTGTTATATAGGTTAGAACATGCTATTGGTATTTTTTTTTGTTTTAGGTGCTCTAATGTGTTTGTTAGTGTTTGAGATTAAATATCAAAGAATGGAAAAGATTTGGAGGAAGCTTGACGGAGGACCTAGGGCCACGATCATGGTAGAGACCATTTCATCAAGTCACGATCGTGACCTGGGCATGGACAGACAAGGACCGGCCTCCCAAACTTAATTTTTCGTTGGTTATTTTGGACTTTTAGGCTCGGGCAAAACCCAGTTTTTACCTTAATTAGGAAATACTACATAAGACAAAGAAAATGACCTAGAAAGGGAGCCTCGATTTGCCACTTTAGGAAACAAGCTAAGGAAGAGGAAGAAGGAAGGGAGAGAAGAAGAGAAAGAAAAAGGTGGAGCTTCTGTTGCTTCAACCTCGAATCCTCCAAGTTATCTTTTCTTCATTATATCTTTTATTTCATTCATTTGATGTATGAGATGGAGTTAATGATGATGAATGTTGGGTTAAGGATGTTTTAACTTTTTTTAGGGATTTATACTAGATTCAATGTTAATTTAGTTGCTTTTGTTGTTAATGATGTTGGGTGTTGGGATTATTTGTTGTAATTGCATGCTTCGGTAATAAATCAAGAGAGTGAATCGAATGTAAAATGATTAGGTTAGTTAATGAGAGTGAAATGATCTAATAGATCTCGCAACTAATCAAATTCGTAATTATATGGAGAGAGACCTCGTGTGAGGACCTGGTAGTTTATTGGAATGCTTCAGAACTACTTAGGTCGTGGGCTGTTTTGTTAATCAAGAGATTATGTGTTTGGTAACTCAATTTAATTAAGGTTTATGATTTAGAGCTTAGTGATTACAACTCAAAAGAGACTAATCCACCTCTCGAAAGTCTAGGACCGATACCGCATTAACATAAAAGTGACTAAATTAGTATTGATGATACAATAAATCCCTTTTCTCATAACTTGTTAATCTTTCTTGTTTCAATTTCAAATTTTCAATTGGTGGTGCTCAAATTTGATTTCTTGCATTAATTTATAAATCTCATTTTAATCACTCCATATTCGATTGTTTACTTTTTTGTTTAGTTTTTATTTTCACTTTAATTACATTTTTAGGCCTTAGATAAATTAGGATTCGATTAGTTCACTAATTCCTCATGAGATCGACACCTCGTATACTATGCTACGAGATGTGTGTTCGTGGAAATATTGAGGGTTTTATAAGATTAAACTTGCTCAACATATATCCTTTTTTTAAGCTTTCACTAAATTCTGGGGGAAGCTCCATGTACTCCTCTTATTTTAAATCTCCATTTAGGAAGACATTTTTCACATCCAACTGATGTAAATTCCAATCTAGATTAACTGCAATAGAAAGCAACACTCTCATAGCATTTAAATTAGCAACAGGTGAAAAAGTTTTTGAATAGTCAATGACATGGATTTGAGTGAACCCTTTAGCAATGAGGCAAGCCTTATATCTTTCAAGTGATCCATTAAAATTGTACATTATGATGAATATCCATTTACATCTGACCATTGTTTTCTCTATTGGAAGATAAACTTTCTCTCAAGTTCTGTTATACTACAAAGCTCTCATCTTCTCTAAGACTGCATACCTTCACTCAGAAATATTTAAGGCCTCCTGCATATTCTTAGGATTGGAAACATTGGACAATGTAGAATTAAATGTTTGCAATGATGGAAATAGGCTTTAATATGATAAGAGGTTATATAAAGGATATTTGGTACAAGTTCTAAAACCTTTCCTAAGAGCAATGGGTAAATCTAAGGTTTCATCCGACTTTAGAATAAATATTGGTTTAGGTAACCCTAACTTAGTAGAAATAAACTCAAATTGAGATTTACTTGGTTGGTCTCCAATTTTTGGATTTTTTTTGGAGCATTAGGAGCTTTATATGATAAGAAGATACTCAAGCTAGACTGGCTATATTATATGGGGCAAATGTTGGCCTATCAAATAAGTGCATAGTCATAAGCTAATAGTGACAAACATAAGGATGCTCTATTAAATGTATAACCTTAATAAAATGGATAAGGTCAAGAATGTATTGGTAAGAGACAAAATAAAGGTGGCTAATATTAATGATAAATTAAGAGAGACAAGACTTTGGTGGTTCATACATGTTGAAAGGGGACACTATTACGATCTAGTAATAAAATGCAAAAAATAGTACTTAGAGATTGTAAGAGGAAAAAGGATAGGCTAAGAAGAATTGGGGTGAAGTGATCACGAATGATATAGTTTTGTTGGAACTTACCAAAGATATGAATTGTAATAGAAAACTTTTGTGTAATATGACAGAGATAAAGCATCTCACTTAAAGAAGTCTTTACATTTCTCTTAAGTCCTCTAAACTTTTTCCTTTAAGTTATTTGTTTTATAAATAGCCTTAATATTTTGATTAAGTGGTACTTCTCTCCTTATTATTTAACCTAAGTAGTTACTTACTTTATTAAGATGGCTGATGTGATTTTATTCTTATACTTGTCTCTTTTTTCCTGGTTTGTATATTTATTTACTTATTTTTATCTTGTTTTGTTAATCCTTTCTGTGTTCTATATGTATTGTATTACATATTTTTATATTTTTAGTTATAGGTTGTTATTTATATTATGTATTATTATTAATTTGCACTATATATAGGTTTATTAAAAACAGCCTCTCTACCATATAGGGATAATGCTACGTACTATTAGCCTTTCCAGACCCCATATGTTAGTGGGACTCTCACTAGGTGTTGTTGATGTTGTTGTACTATTATTTTTACTTAACCTTCTAAAATATTTGTGAGGAAGTTTTAGTTGTTCACTCGATAAACAAAACAATCATTAATCTCATCCTAATAAGAGTTGGTAACTGACATGTATCTTAAAGATAAAGAAGCAGTTAGAGAAGACTTTCCCACTATGATATTCATAAGTAGAATTCCCTATGCTCTAGTACTTTCTCCAGTGAATATATGATTGGTTTATTTTTATACTAATATTAATTTTACCATAAGTCCACGGTGTAGTTGTAGCTAGTACTAGTAAGTACGGGTTGAATCCTACGTAGACAATGAATACTAGTAATTACCATTATCCTATTATCTAGTCTACAAATTGAGTGTTGGTTATAATAAATAAAATAAAAATTAAGTAGATAACATAAAGAGGAAACAATAATGAACAAAGAATAAAGAGAATCGCTTAGAAACTATCAATATCAAAAATTAGTACCTAGGTATTGAATCCTCGTAAATCCCTCAAATAATTAACCTTTTTTTTATGCAATTGTTTTATTGATTGTTTGACCGTGGAAATTCCTGTCGTATGCTAATAACTCGCTTGAGGATACTAACAACTAATTTAAAGTTATCAACCGAATTACTCATGTTAAAGTTTTTAGGATTGCTTTATCAATTTGTGAACTTCACTATTAGGTTTGGCCTTAATCTACATGATTTATGTCAGCCTGTCTTTTGGTTTGCAATCAAATCCTTTCAATTATGGTAAATCTATTCATACACTGGATTTCTCAATCCCTATACTATGAAATCAAATTATGTACTAATATTCCTGATCTATTAGAACATATATTAAACCCATAATTGAATCATAATAGATCAATCCAAAACAATTGCATTAAATAAAAAAAGTTAAAACATGTTGTAGCACAAACTAGGATTTATCACACCTAGAAACTATCAAGGTGTTTAGTTACATATGATTGAAAACGAAATTAAACAAAAACAAGAAGAAAAATGAATAGAAAATGGAGAGTTCATAATTTTAAATCTCCCTTCTTTTCTATCAAATGTTCTAGTAAGGTAGAGGTTTGATGTTGAGTGTTTTTGGATTTGCAGATGATTTCTTTGTGTTTTCCACTTCTTTAGATCAATATCACTCCTTCTCAATGATCTTTACATCTAGAATCACCTCTGAATGTTTGCTCTCCTATTTTGCCTTTACTTACATCTTTTTATAGTAACTTTTAGGGTTTTTGGGAGATACACAGTCTAATATACTAGATTGTGTATAACTCAAAATCTATAGAAGTCATAATTCTGTACGGGCTGAGAGACTTAAACGGCCACAAAGGTGACCATGTATCTCTTAATTTCTTTGAATCTTCTTTTTATACTGTATTTTTATCTAAATTCTTCTTCTTTTAGTCCGTGGAGGCAATTATAACCTATAAATGCACTTGGAGCGGATTAATATCAAATATACAATAAAAGCATAAAATATCAAGCAAAATACATCAAATATGGGTTTATAAATAAGGCCAAATATGCATCTATCAACCATCCCCACATTTAAGCTTTTGTTTGTCCTTAAGCAAACCATAATCAAAATTATAAATTTTACATCATTCATCCTTCTCTAATCTTAACCTGTCCATTCATACTATAAATTAGCATGTCATATTGAATTAAATTAACATACAATTAGGATCAATTATCCTAAAATTAACCCCTTAAGTCCATATTAATAGTAATTACATTAATAATCACATTGAAATCAAAAGCATAAAACTTTACACCCTCACCAAGATTTCACTTAATGCACTCAAATGTTTAGGGTGAAAAGCATTAAAATCTTAATTAAGGTATAGTATAGCTCGTACCATATGCTTACAATATTATCACATCTCTACCACTTATGTAAACTA
Organism: Erythroxylum guanchezii; assembly: GCA_025629825.1. Taxonomy (NCBI): domain Eukaryota; kingdom Viridiplantae; phylum Streptophyta; class Magnoliopsida; order Malpighiales; family Erythroxylaceae; genus Erythroxylum; species Erythroxylum guanchezii. The sequence goes on along the minus strand of JAOTAX010118339.1, from coordinate 15,105 downwards.
GAAACAAAAATCGAAAGGTCCTTATACAGGTTGTAGTGGGGCTTAGATACGGTATAGTTAGTGTAACAAAGAGGGTTGATTGAAGGAAATTTACCAAAGGGAAATTACAAGAAAATTGTTCATAATATAAATAGGTCCTTTTATTGTAACTCCATTAATACCATATACTTTTCTTCTTTTCTTTTTCTATTCTCTTTTCTTCTTTCTTCAAAATAATTTTTTGAGCATTTAATACCACAATTAAAGAAATAATGGACCTTTCAAGTTTTTCAAGTTTTAAACAACCAAATGACGTAAATAACCTTTAGGGTTCAAAACAATAAAAATACTTCAAAGAAAAATAAGATAAAGGTTAACATGTGGCTTTAAATCAATGAAAAAGGCTAAGGCTCAACTTAGATATTCCTAAAGATAAATTTAAGGTAAGGTAATTATCAAAGAGATAGGTTGAAACAAATTATTGAATTTAAATGCTTTTATGAATTCAGTGCTTCTAATTTAACAAATATGGTCTCAATATACATAATAAAAGAAAGTTTTAGAATTATTTCACTATAGATGATAGCACACATGTAAGAAACAAAATAGCTTAAAATTTTTTGAAATTTTGCTTTATACCTAAAAGCTCACGAAAAAGATGGGTATATATGTGTAAATAGTATGCAATATCATTCAAATTGACTATCTCAATGATTATTTAAAATATGACTTATAAAAATTAAATTTATTCTACCTATCATCATTTTGCATATTAATTCAAATCAATATTCAATAATGAAATATAGTATTGATGGACAAATTTCAATTAAGTCAGAATATCAATTCATAACATTTTATAACCAACATTATAATAAACTTAAGAAAATCATTAAAAATCATGAATTCCTTCCCCACACTTAAAGTTGTTCATTGCCCCCAATGTACATAATATAAGTTTATATAATAAGTGAGAAGGTTTAGTGGTACTTTCCTGCATATGACCAAATTTTCTGATTTCTGATCCATTCAATATGAGATTACATCCTTGAAAAACAAAAAGAAAAAGGGATAAAAAGAACATAAAGAAATCAAAATAGTACACATAAAATTAAAAAACAAAAATAACATTGACTATAATGTTAGAGAAAAGAAAATAATAAACATATAATTAATAAAGAAAAAGAAAAAATAAATAGAAATCAAGCCTCTCCCTCCTGATGTAATCCTAGTTGGTCCGACATAGGAGAGTCCTTGGGTGGATGATCCTATACCGATGGAGGTTTACAGAGGAAATGCCCTCGTCAAATAATGGAGGTTGGAAATCGACGCCTAGATGACTCTCCATTAATAACATCTCCTTGATCCATGCAAGTGTATGCTCGAGGCTTCCTATCCTCTCAATAAGCTCCGCCTATTTTCATCAGATAATCTTTTGAGTTCCACAAGCTAGCCTACCCATCTCTCCAGTAATCTTATCTTTAGCTGAGATAGGTTTTGCATCCTAGCTCTGAGACCTTTTAGAATATCTGGTTATGGTTCTTCATCTCCTCTCTTGGGTGGCGGTGGCTGTGGTTAAGGTGACTGCTTTGCTCTATCTCCACCCTCCATTACTGGTTTTTCGAGTTCCCTTATAAGTCTGTAGATATTGCTTGTGAGACCCTGATGTTTGCGTACCATGAGCATAAGTTGCATCACTGCTAAATTAAGTGCCACCATGGTACTCATCTGTCACATCAATGGTAGTCAATTAAATAAACCTATTCACCAGCCAGTTTGATCATATAAGGTCTAACGCAAATTGTGTCAACCTTCTTTTCTTCGCTCTAACGCCTGATAAATTGGACAAGTGCATGTCCCAGGTGAATTAGGGTCCTCTTGCTCATACTCCATAGGTAGTACATGTCTATGTTCTCGACGATTCCCTAGTTATCACCCTGACTGCTCAGTATGTGACTTAGAATATCATGGATTTATCTGAGCGCGGGATGTTGTAAAGTAGAAGCCTTTGACTTGTTTGGATCGTAGTCATCTTTAGTGCTAATCATATGCTAGAAGTGCCAAGGGGACAATCTATAAGGAACATCTGTCCACTGCACGGTACTTCAGTGTCCCCATGTACTCTCGGTTATAAAGACCCATTGTGATGGAGAATTTGGTGTAGCTCATCTGGAACATTTCTCCCATCATCCATACTAGATCGTGATAGTCGATCCCTGTCGTAGTTACCACTCTCCATAATGAAAGTGGAGATGACCTCTAGTGTAAACTCTCTATAGGATGGCTCCTCAATCTCAAAAAGTCGAGACCATACACCAACTGACAAGGTCTTGAACTTGTTGGGCTAAGGCAAATTGTTTCAGCGACTCCCAATCGATGAATCAGTTGGTTCCAAACTTTTTATCCTTTAGCCTCTAGTACTGTTCATACTGCGCCTTAAAGTTGAACAATCAAATTCTTGGTCGATGATCGTGTCGTTCGAGCTTTAAATTTATAAGCCTTTAAATACCACAACTGTATAGGTCTCGACTGTAGTATAAGAGGTGCCGATCCCACGAGGAAAGGGACTAACCTAATCCTAAAATCTAAGGCCAATAATCTATAAAACTCAAAATAAACAATGCACAGAAAGTAATCACGAGGATTGAATTTAACCACTTAAATTAGAAATTAAACACGAAAGAATTAAAAATTGGGCAATATGCAATCACAATAGAAATCTACCTAAGGAATTTACCAATTTATGAGAAAGGAGATTTTACTTATCATTAAAGCTAACCTAGCCGATTATGTTTCAATGGAGTGCCGATTCTAGACTGTCCTAGAGTTGATTACTCTCTCTCGAGTTATAACCATTCCCTAAATTATGAATCCTAATCTGATTATGAAAATTCTAATCTCTCAATTCACAAATTATCCAAAACCTAATTAGACCTAAAGCACACGAATAAACTATTGGAACATCACACGGGATCTCTCTCTGCACTATTACCAATATGATTTATTATGGTTTCTATTAAATCATCTAACTCTCATCAATTCGATTTAATCATTTTTCATTCAATTCACCATCTCAATTTATTACCAAATTATGCAATAACGTAATTAAATCACGATATTAATCTAAATAACACAATAAACTAAATTAGAATTAAATAAAAATAAAATCCTAAAGGAAAGTTTAGAACATCATCAATATTCCAAATCTTATCATCATACTATCCATTTCAATTCTATACATCAATAAAATCGAAACAAAAAGTAAATACAACTTGGAATAGATGATGGAAGGCAGCGACGTCAGAAAACCTCTTGATCTGGGAAACACGTCTAGTCAACTTCGTCTTCCTCTTCTACCTCTTCCTTCTTCTCTTTCTCTCTCTGTGTATTCTCACTTTAGGGTTTCAACGGTGGCTCCTTAGAAGCTCCGTTTTCTATGCCTCCTTATGTTCTTTTTATACTTCTTTATTTTTGGGTAACCCTAGGGTTTTTCGGGGTCCGAAAGGTCCAAAAAAATCCCTCGAAACTTGAAGTTTGTGAGTATGTGCGCGTCTTCCCGACACGAGCCACGGTCGTGGCTCACATGCAACATCCCACTACCATAAGGCAAATACCCGAATACCCGAAGGACATTCAAGTACATACCCTATAATAATGGTATGTTGGAGCAAAAACAAATCCAACTTACACTAAATTTTAAAACCATTGATTGCATTCATTCACAATTCTTACACTGATTCCATCATACAAAAGAAATTCACAAAAACCTCTTATAGGTTCTAACAAAACTACAAAATAAAAGACTCCACACTCCTGGGGCAAGCTGATAGACCTCTGAGCCATAACAAGATCCAAAGGAGCCTTTTAGTCCTATCTAAAGCACTAGGTCTCCTGTCTTTTACCTGAAAAGCCACATTGCAATTTTTGATGAGTTTTGTGAACTCAACGAGTGAACCGTCATTGATGATTTCACCAGATCACATACACACATCATATATCATACAAATAGTCATTCTAAGCATACATTTGTTATTCAGATACTCTCATAACATGGCATATCATATAGTCATTCAATATACCTTTGCAAAACATTCATGAATTTCAATCTTATAAGAATGCTATATGTATGAGGCTCACATTCGTTCTTATTGTTGTGACTGAGTGCCTATCACAAACTTATACAAATACTGGCCCGTAGGGCTCAGTCAGAACAGAATCACGGAGCATAGCTTTACGTGCAGATTCAGAAATCACGAAGCAAAGCTCTACATGGAAGCGCTTCATACTTGCAACTCAAGTTACAACACCATTATCTGAACATGCTTTTTATGAAATGCATCAAATACATATATGTCATATATCACAATCACATATGATGCTCAAACAAAGCTCATAATCATCGGATCTAAGTCCGACATTAAACTTTAGTTGAGAATCAAATGTCATTCAGAAGTTCATATCAAATCAAAACATTTCCAATATATGCCTAACTATTAAACTTCTCGGACTTCAAGTTCGGAATTCAAAAGCAATTCACAAACAATTCAGTAATATGGAAGTTTATCAAATCAAATCAATTCAAAACAAATCAATCCTAGGAAATCATCTAGGTTGACTCACAGTACGCTCCAATATGTTATTGCCTGGATGGCCCGACGATGTCTGACTGGCGTCCGATGTGCTCCTCTATAACATACAAAATCTATGTACAAATATCACATTTTTGCACAAATGTACAATTATTCTTGAATGCACACATACTTATAAAATATGCACAATGCATGTTCAATGATAAATTTTGGGGTACTTTATTGCGATCCTTATCAACAAATCATTCAGATATCAAAGCCTTCATTAATACCATGTGTACTTATAATTTGGACCATAATTAACCAATGTCAAAACCATTTCATAACTTCCTTGACCACCTCAGATTTTCCTTCTAGCACACATATGGGTCAACTTTGCATACTAAATTTGATAAGGTAAATGGCAAAATTAGGCAACACTTCCTACCATAAAGTTATTCTCCAATGTCTTGCGTTTCTATTGACACCAAAATCATTAAATTTGGTTTAGCAATTTGGAAGATATGCTCAAACATTATCGAGTTGTTCATGTCCAAAAACAGTGTACTATGTACAACTTCCATCCAAAAATTCAACATCTTAGAGACTGAATCATAATTTGAATTCTTGAGACAATTTGTATGTCTATATCGCTAGTTTATTCCAAATAAAAATTCATACCATTTGGAATCCTATAGATACAGATATAATCACAATACTGAGGGGTGTTTAGTAAGATAATCCTATTTCACTGTTCCAACAGATTCCGCATTTTGATTTGATCAATCTTTTTCAAATCAATTCAGAATGCCAAAAATTTCTCTGGACAGATAGAAAAATGAGTTAGTAATCTATTGGTTCAATAATCAAATCATTTGGGTGTCTAGAGAAGAAGTTATGGCGAAAAGAATCAAACATGGTTTTGTCCTCAATCATATTGAACCTATTTTGGGACAACAACCATAACTTTCTCTAGACATAACAGATTAAGGTCATACTTAGACATTTAAAAGATGACTTCGAGATCTACAACTTTCATGAAGACCTCAAAGACAGATTCCATCATGTAGAAGGAAAAAATTGGGCCAGGCAAAAGGATCAGACGAATTTGTGCAGAAGAAGTTTCAGTCAACTATAGAAGAAGCAGAAAGTCAATCATAGAAGAAGCAGAAAGGAGAAGAAGCAGAAAGAAGAACAAGCAAAAAGTAGAAGAAGTAGAAAGCAAAAGAAGCAAAAAGTAGAAGAAGCAGAAGAGGATATATCTTCACCAGACGATATGACATCATCATTGACGAAACGACTATACTTTTGAACATCTTCCCTTATAAGAACCATAACTTTCAATTCAGATTTCCAAAAATTTCATACTACATACTGTTGGAAAGATTAAAAAAAGACCTACAACTTTCTAGAAGATAACTTTGTCAAAATCTCTCTAGATCAGTACAGAAAATTCACAGAATTTTCAGATCAAAAATTCAACCTCTTAATTGTTCATTCCCGGAAATTTCTAGACTTTATTCTCAATCTCCTTGTTTCCTCTCAACTTCCATTTAAACACTCATTGCCATCTCAGACCATCATTTTACAACTATTCTTCAGCTTAAAAATCATTTCCACAACACCTGATCACTAACAATCCATCAAAACTAAATTAACACTATAACCCAATTTTTCATCTCATCAACAGTGTTCATATATATATATATGTGTGTGTGTGTGTGTGTGTGTGTAAGTGCCATGATCATACAGATGATAGTAATTCACCAAATTTGTTTTGTAAATCCATAACTCTAAAGAATTTATTTACTACTTACTTGTTGAAAACTCTAAAAGCTTCAACTATCTTCAAGCCCTAAACTCCATGCAAAGCACGCAATCCATTATGAACATTAACCATCTTCTAGTTTTTCTTAAGGCAGAAGAAACAATTTACAAGGTGGGATTCGTATAGGAAAAAGAAAAAATATAGAAATCTCTTAGAAGGTGTTTGATGAAAAAAATTATGTATTGGGAGGAAATTCGAAGAAGGTGATTATGAAGAAGTTAACTGGACAAGACTTAACCTTTCAACTCTCAAAGAACAGTAACCTACTTTTTGCAAAAGTACAAAAAGCAACTTGACACTTGTCACTTTCCTATGGTCTAAGCTTTAACCAAGTTTTTGTTGAACTAAACTCTTTAACTCCTATTTTTACAATCCAATTATCTCCAAATATCTTTTGATTCCTTTTTCCTATTTTCCATAATACTCTATAAATTCTGAAATAAATCCTAAATTCACCAAAATTCACAAATATATAATTCCACTAATCAATAAATTTCCAATATAAATAAATTCAAAATTCTCAAAAATTCCTAAAAATCACAACTCAATCCAATTATACCTGGAAAATGTAAATAAATGCATGTACAGTCATATGAAGGTGCAAAAATGTGCATGTCACAGTTAACTTATGCATGACATAAATTTTCCTAATTTCTCAGTGATTTCTCATAATTCGCTATTCTAGCGTTAATATGGGTAACGGGATGTTAAATCACATTTGAGCCTTCTTTCACAATTGTGGTATGTAGGCCATAATCGTGGGCCAAACCTGGAGCTTCTGTCACGATCGTGGCCTACCTGCCATAGTCGTGGGCCTATATTGTGGCTCGAATTTCCTCCAAAACTACTCTACTCTTCGATATTGACCCTAAAACACTAGTAAACACATCAAGGCACCTAAAAATCATAATATTTAAGCTCAAAGACTTGTACTAACCCATAAAACATAACTAAATCACAAACCAACACAATTTTAACCTAAACACATACCAAGTGATCGAATAAACAACTAAATGCATATCAAACTATGCCCTAAAACACGATACAATTTAAACTTATTACATCCCCACACTTAAACGTTTGCTTGTGCTCAAGCAAATAAAACATCAAATAACACAAAATCACAAAGCACATAATGTAACAATGAGACAATGGCTTCAACTTTATGAAATAAATTTAACTTTAAACACAATCATTCAAGTTGTTTCAAATCATTAACACGCAAAATCAACGTCTAGGAGCTCTAGACTAAATATACATATTAATCAAAACTTAAATGACAAGTTTATTAACCCCTTTCAATTGTACACACATTAATAATTATTTGGTCATTCAAACTTTGTAACTAATCCTAAGTATGTTTTCAAGAAAAGTTAAGTTATTTATAAGTTCGGTAGGCTTTTATTAGATTATGTTTTTTTTTACTTAACAATATGCAAAATTCACACTTAAAGCAAAACACACAACCCTCCCTAAACTTGAATAACACATTATCCTCAATGTGAGAAGAGACAAACAAACACATATGGAAATAAGTAACATAAAATAAAACAAAACAAAACAAAAAATAAAGTTAAAAGAAAAAGGGTTAGACATAAAACCTTACGGTGATGGAGGCAGGGATGATGTCGGAGGTGGCAATTGTACGCCTTGAGCCTCAAAGTATTGATGAATCCGAGTTATATCCCGACTCTGACGTCATTGTGTGGGAGCCATCTCCTTCATCCTTTTAGAGTTCTTCACATGTGCGTCAGTAATTTCTTTGGCGTTGGTGGAGATTTTATCGAGCGCTTTCTTGCAATCAGGTTCTTTTGTGTCTTCTTCCTCTTTATACTCCTCACCAGTCAAGTCCTCTTCTGCCTGCTAAGGTGGCGTTGTGCTAGAACTTTCCTGACTATCCCTGATCTTCATATGAATCTATTGGCTAATGTCTCAGAGTTCCATGTTATGGGACTTTAGGATTTCAGCATGGCACAAGTGATGGTGATTTAGAAAATTAGGGAGATAAATGGTTAGACCACTACAATTCACACCATAGTATTCAACAATGGCAGAAACCAAATACCCCATACCCAAATTGTTGCTCTTTTTACGTAGAGTCGCAACAATAACATTCAGCACATGTGTGGAGGCGCATACTGAGATGTTGTGATCCATACACCATAACAGAAAAAGTTTCTTCGTTGAGCATTTGTTAGTTTCTGATTTGTCATAAACCATTTGACAAATGAATTTATGTAACAACAAGTGTTCATGGGTTTGGATAATGTTGTTATGGGCATTCTTAGCGTCAAACTGCTTCAACCCAATAGGCTCATTCCAATAGTGAGAAGCAAGAAAATCATCGTGCTGATCAACAATGGAAGATTCGAGGAACCCGTAAATATCACACATATTTTCAATTTTCACCTCATAAGGTTGTCCCCGCAACCTAAACCACATTTCCTTAAGGTTACTAGGTTCAAAATGAAGAGAAGTGAAGAATTCGAGTGTGAGCTCCTAGTAGACAAGATATTGCACATGTATAAACTTACTCCACTAAATTCTTGGCCCTATTTCCCCATTCTAGCCTATCAAGTATATCAAAATCAAAGTATTTCGGGACTACAATCTGTTTAACAGTAAGGGATTGGAATTGAATACCTTCCTCCTCTGTGTAGATTGGGAAAGGTGCTTTGAAATTTACCGCCTTGCTCCTTAGCCCTTGGTCCGAGACTTGATTTCTTCTCGATGATTGGTTACGTTTCGCTGACTGCTTAATATGCGGCATAATGGATTGCAAATAGGTGAAAGTTAAAATAAAATGATAATTTAGAAGTTGGTTAGAGAGAAGTGAGAGCGTTTAGAGGTTTTAAACTTAGAGAAATAAAGTTAAAATGAAAGTGAGTGAAAAAGTGTAGTAGTAAATGAATATATAGGTGAAGGAAGGGAAAAATGGTAAAAATTCCAGTTGAAAATCGCGTGGATAGATTTATCCTGCCGCAAGCCAAGATTATGGCCTACAATAATTTCACCAATTTTTGATTTTTTCTTCTTTCGTCCTTATACACATCCCCCGAGATCCTTTCCTAACTTCTTTTTAGCACTATCACCTCATTATACATTAAAAAAATTAATGCCCTACTCTTCCACAATATTTATTTGAAATCTGAACAACCTAACTATGGAATTCAACCTATCTAAAATAAAGAAATAATCGATAATTTAAAAAACCATAGGTTGCCTCCCATATAGCTCTTCTTTTAACTTCGTTAGCTTGATGCTCTTCTTTGCTCAAGGTGGTTTAAGAAAATTCTTTAGTGGTAACTCAGTTGTTAATCTCATAAAATGCACATGCGCCACCTGGTTGATTATGTTGTCACTTTCTTTTTCCTAATTCTTTCTTCTCCTTCTTTATCGAGGTTTATTCTTTTCCAGAGAATAATTTTGATCATCATTCTTCTTTTTTTCTCCACCAAGATTTGTTCCCTTCATGATGGCCATGGGTTGGAGAGGACTTTTGTCATTCTTGGTTACGATGAAAGATACTTGTTCCTCTCTTACCTTTAGAGTCAGCTCAACCCCATCTACATCAATAATTGATCAAGCAGTGGCTAAAAATGGCCACTGGGGATAATTGGAGTCTTCACGTCTTCTTTTATGTCTAGTATGCAAAAGTCCGTGGGAAAAGTAAACTTTTCCAGTGAAACGTGTACATCATGTGTGATACCTTTTAGACGATGAATTGATTTATCTGTCGTTTCTACCAGTATCTTAGTGGGGACTATCTCACTGAACCCCAAATTTTGAAATAAGGAATACGACATCACGTTTATGCTGGCTCCCAAATCAGCGAAGACTTTTTCTATTTTGACACCCTTAACATTACAGGGGATATAAAAATCTCCTAGATCCTCCTTCTTTGGTGGTGTCATCAATTTCTTTTCTTCCTCCAATTCTTTTTCCACCTTTCCCTTTATTGATTTCATCAGTGTAAGCCATGCTTCCAGTTGCTCGATCATGTCTACCACTTCATTCGGCTCAGCTTCCTTTAATTTCCTTATGGCTTTGATCGGGAATGGAATTGGGGGTTAATACTTTTTTATCTTAGGCAAATTCTTCGATAGTGAGTCTTCCTTATTGTCTTGCGCCTATACTTTCCCTTTGTCCCTGAATGGGTTTGGCTTTCATTGTCCCAGAATGGGGTGGGGAATCTTATGTTGATGCATCTGGGTTGTTTGTAATTCTGGCTCACTTCGAAAAACATTCTTATAAACCTTGTTCTGTCCTTCCCTTCATTATCTCCAGCTTGGTGCAATTCCTCCTTAGTTGCTATGTAACGAACATGATTCATTCTTTTAGATTAGACTCGGTGTTACTTGAAAGGGGTTCTTGTCAGGCCCCATTCCCGAAGCCCAAGATTTTGGACCTCATTCCCTGAGCCCAACAATCCAGAGCCAAAAAGCGTAACCGGGTCTCCTTGTAAGGTCATTCTTATAAACCCTCACTTCCTTTTTATCAATCCTTGAAAATCAATATCAAAGGCTAGCGCTTGTTGGAGAAGGGTGGAAAATGTGTCAGGAATAAAATGCATCAAGAGTCGTCTCAAACAGAGGTCGGACGAAATGGTAATGGTCAAAGAATCCACCATGTTGAAGACTTGACTCATATCGTACCTGTCTTGGCTCAATTGCCACAATTTGCTACAAAGGTCAGATTGATTTTGTGTTTCGACGATTTGAAAGAGGACGTTGAGATCTACAACTTTCAAGAAGAACTCTAAGCGAGATTCGGCCTATAAAAGGAGCAAAAATGGAACAGAAAATATAAAATGAACAGTGCATAAAAACTAAGATGAAACAAAATTGAGACGAAGCAGTAATATGAAACAGAAATGAGACGAAGCAAAAGACGAAACAAAAATGAGATGAAGCAAAACTAAGACGGAGTAGAAATGAGATGAAGCAGAAATGAGACGAAACAAAACTAAGATGGAGTAGAAATGAGACGAAGCAGAAATGAGACGAAACAAAACTAAAATGGAGCAGAAATGAGATGAAACAAAACTAAGACGAAGCAAAAATGAGACAAAACAAAACTAAGACGAAGCATAAATACAAAACAGAAATGAGGCGAAGTAAAAAGATGAAACAGAAATGAGACGAAACAAAACTAAGACGAAGATGAAGCAGAAATGAGACGAAGTAAAACTAAGACGAAGCGGAGGTCAAATTAAGACGAAGGGAACTAAGACGAAACAGAAGTCAAACTAAGATGAAACATAAGTCAAACTAAGATGAAACAAAAGTTAAACTAAGACGAAGGGAACTAAGATGAAACAGAAGTCAAACTAAGACGAAACAAAAGTCAAACTAAGGCGAAGGGAACTAAGACGAAACAGAAGTCAAACTAAAACGAAACAAAAGTTAAACTAAGACAAAGGGAACTAAGACGAAACAGAGTCAAACTGAGACGAAACAAAATTCAAACTAAGACAAAGGGAACTAAGACGAAACAAAAGTCAAACTGAGACGAAAGGAACTAAGATGAAACAGAAGTCAAACTAAGACGAAGCAACCATTCATCAAACTTTACCTTAAAAACAACATAATCATACATAACAAACTTCTCATTCTCAAACAATGTCAAGGTCTGAACAAACTTTATTTACACATCAAAGTTAATACAAAACACAAAAGATGCTCGTGTTTGATAGACCAAAACTAGCCAAAAGGGATTGAACTAACTTAATTACAAATGTTCTAATATCTTGAAGTTTCTGAAGCCTTGCAAGGATCATTGATCTTCTCAATTTGCACCTGAGGAGGGAAGAGATGGGGTGAGATACACAGCTCAGCGACTAATATATTTATAGCCATCAGTAATTACCTCAAATTCAACCATATGTATGTATATATGTCCAACAAATCTAGTACTCATACTGCATTCACGAAATTCACACATTCATCACATTTACCTCCATACCTAAAACAACTCATAATATATAACACCCAATATGCTTCATAATGAATAGTTCAACTTTGCAATGCACAACAAACGGCTCGAGGGTTCCATGAAACAGAATGAGGAAACTGACGTTTATCCTATGAACAAAATGAGTGCATTTCAGAGCTCATATGCCACAAGCGGGCAGTCGGGAGAAGGCTCTTGTCAACGTGCACGTGACGAAAAGAATGGTTCCACTCTCGCCCAAACAGAAGCACATAATCATGCTCAGAATCATTTTATCAAAATGCTTTTATAACTTTGAACCTCTTCTTTTATTTTTCATGCAAAAACCAAATATCATGGCCTCTATCAAGGTACATCAATAGGCATATTTCATTATGCAGTACCAACATTTACAACAAGCAATTTCAAACATACATATATACATATATATATATATATATATATACATAGGCAAGAACTTGCCCAATTACACAAAAACTATAAATACATTACCCACCTAGTCAGCTTACGAAAACCAAGTCAAGCTTGACTTTTCTTTTGCTCTTGGGTAGGATTCCCTTGGTCCCCTACAATAAGCAAGGTTCTAATCAAATAACACTCTAATTAAAATCCTAACTTAAAAGAAAATCACACAATTCCAACCAATACAAATTGAACGCAAATCTAACCTACCCATAACCCATCTAGGTTAGCAAAACCTAAGATCTAAAGTAGAAACCCTAAAATCCATCTTCTTCCAACGCAACCCGCTTTTTGTTCTCTACCTTAATCCTTTTCTCCTTTCGAACTGCTTCTTCATAACACCTCCCATTCCTTTAACAGAGCAAAAAGAAAGGATGGTTAACCTACCTTAACAAGTTTGATTTCTCTTCTTTCTTTCTTTCACCAAAACCTTTCTCTTCTCTTTCTAAATTTTGTTTTCTCACTCTTCTCCCTCTTGAAGTCACGTTTTTTTCCTCTTACAAGCAAAACAACACATCCTTTTTCTATTTCTACCCTTAATGAGCCCAAAAAGTCCATCTTACCCTTCCTTATAAGCTTATGCTCCTTTATGCTCAAATGATCTCCCATAAATGTCCTTGAACATCCTTATTACATCAACACTTCCATTTATCCATTCAACAAATCCTACTAACCTTGACATATAGTTCCAAAATTAAATCTATCTAAAATCCAAAATTATTTTGAAATCATGCTCACCTAAAGAAAAATTTTCCAGTGTCCAACAATTTTCCCCCTTATAGAATTTCGTCCTCGAAATTCTTACCTGAGACATTGAAAAGGTGTGGATACTTCTCCTTCATGGCCTCCAAGGTTTCCCACGTTGCCTCTTTCGTAGAATGGTTTCTTCACAGAACTTTAACTAGCATTACAGTCTTGTTCCTCAAAACCTTTTCCTTTGAATCTAGGATATCCACGGGTTGCTCCTCATAAGTCAAATCTTCCTTTAACTGAATCTCTGAAGGTTGAATTATGTGTGAAGGATCTGATCGAAACTTCCTCAGCATTGATACATGAAAGACATTGTGAATCTTAGATAACTCCGATGGCAGAGCTAGCTTATAGGCCAAGGGCCCAATCTTCTCAATAATCTCATAAGGGCCTATATATCTTGGACTAAGCTTGCCCTTCTTACTGAATCTCAAAACTCCCTTCCATGGAGAAGCTTTAAGAAACACCTTATCTCCAACTTCAAATTCTATCTCCTTTTTATGTGCATCCGCATAACTCTTCATTCGGTCTTGAGCTGCTTTAATTCTTTGCGTCACCAATTTAATCTTATCCACTGTAACTTGCACTAATTTAGGCTAGAGAAGTTTCCTTTCACTTTCCTCATCCCAACAAATAGGAGTTTTGCACCTCCTACCATAGAAAGCTTCATAAGGAGCCATCTGAATTCCTGAGTGATAGGAATTATTATAAGCAAACTCGATTAAAGGTAAATGATCATCCCATGAACCTTTGAAGTCCATTACACAAGCTCTTAACATAGCCTCCAATGTCTGTATTGTCCTTTCTGATTGACCATCAGTTTGTGGATGAAAAGCGGTACTAAAGTGCAACTTAGTTCCTAAGGCCCCCTGTAAGCTTTCCCAAAACCTGGAGGTGAATCTCGGATCTCTATCAGAAACTATAGAACTCGGAATCCCATGTAGTCTGATTATTTCATCCACATATTTCTTGGCCAAAGCATTCAAAGAATCTGTCTGCTTGATTGGCAACAAATGAGCTGACTTGGTTAGCCTATCCACAATCACCCATATTCCATCGTGCTTCCTATTAGTTCTTGGCAATCCCATCAAAAAATCTATTGTAATCTTTTCCCACTTCCATTCCGGAATAGGCAAAGGCTTAAGCTTGCCTAAAGGAGCCTGGTGCTCAACCTTGACTTGTTGACACACTAAGCATCTACTAACATACTGTACAATATCCTTCTTCATTCCTTTCCACCAAAAGTGCTCTTTTAAATCTTTATACATTGTCGTACTCCCCGGGTGCATTGCATAGGAAGCATTGTGCGCCTCATCAAAGATTTCATCTTTCAACTCTATTATGTCTGGGACACACAATCTGTTACCTACCACCATCAGTCCATCCTCTCTTATCTCTATTTCCGAAAGTTTACCCTTTTTAATCTCCTCTTTGAGTCTGCTCAAATTCTCATCCTGAGCCTGCATTTCTTTAATCTTCTCATTTAACACTGGCCTTATCCTAAAGTTAGCCAATATACACCCAGATTCAGCTTGCCTTAATGTCACCTGAAGTTTGGCTAATTCCTTC
>JAOTAX010118314.1:0-22953 GCA_025629825.1 Erythroxylum guanchezii | reverse complement strand
TCAGGATGAAGCTTGGATTTTAGCCATGCAAGAGGAGTTAAATCAATTTACAAGGAACAAAGTTTGGTCTTTAGTTCTTAGACCATCTAATAAGTCAATCATAGGAACCAGATAGGTTTTCAAAAATAAACTAGATGAACCAGGTACAGTAAATCGTAAAAAAGCTAGATTAGTAGCACAAGGCTATAATCAACAAGAAGGAATAGACTATAATGAAACCTATGCTCTTATAGCTAAATTAGAAGCTATTAGGATTTTGCTTGCAAATGCGGTTTGTCATGATATAAAATTGTTTCAAATGGATGTGAAAAGTGCCTTTTTGAATGGTTTTATAGATGAAGTAGTTTATGTAAAGCAAGTCCTGGTTTTGAAGATTTTGATAAACTAGATTATGTATATAGACTTCATAAAGCTTTGTATGGATTAAAACAAGCACCTTGTGCTTGGTATGATCATTTAAGTTCTTTTTTGGTTAAAGATGACTTTACTAAAGGTCAAGTAGATAAGACTTTGTTTAGAAAATGTATTAAAAATGATTTCATTGTAGTGCAAATATATGTAAATGATATTATTTTTGGTGCAACTTCTAAGAAGCTATGTTCCAGTTTTGAAAACCTTATGAAAAGTGAATTTGAAATGAGTATGATGGGTGATTTAAAATTCTTTCTTGGTTTACAAATTAAGCAAACCAAAGAAAAGATTTTTATTCATCAACAGAAATATATCAAAGAACTGTTAGTCAAATATAAAATGAAAAAGGTTAAACCTATGTCAACCCCTATGCATCCTTCAAACCTTTTATCTAAGGTTGAAGTAGGTAAGAAGGTTGATCAAACTCTTTTCAAAGGAATTATTGGTTCTTTACTTTACCTAACAGCAAGCAGACATGATATATTGTTTAGTGTTTGTTTGTGTGCAAGATTTCAAGCAAATCCTAGAGAATCTCATTAAACTGTTGTTAAAAGAATATTGTGATATTTGTCAGGATCTACTGATCTTTGTTTAATGTATGAGAAAGCTAAGGATTTCATGTTAATTGGATACTGTGATGCTGATTATGCTGGAGATAGGATTAACAGGAAGAGTACAAGTGGAGGTTGTCACTTTCTTGGTCATAATCTAGTTTCTTGGTCAAGAAAGAGGCAAAGTTCAATTGCTCTATCTACTGTAGAAGCTGAATATATGTTTGTTGCAAGCTATTATTCACAAACGTTATGAATTAAGTATCAATTAGAAGATTCCTCCATAAAGAAGAACAAATTCCAATCTTCTATGACAACATAAGTTTTATCAATCCATCAAAGAATCCAATACAACACTCGAGGGCAAATCATATTGAAGTTAGACATCATTTTCTACGAGACTATGTACAGAGAAGAATCATTAGTCTACAATTTGTTGAGACAAATCAATAATGAACGGATATCTTCACTAAACCTTTGTATGAAGATAGATTCAAAGAAGTCAAACAGAACTTGAATATGGTAATGCTGAATGATCATTCGTCTGACACGTCATAACGCAGACGATTCACACTAGAAGAAGATAAAAAGTTGTAAGTTTTCAAGTAAATAGTAACGCTAAGTTATGTAACTTTTCAAAAGTAGGTATTAGAAGGAAATCCTCTCAAGTTTATAGAATACCTCTTACTCTAGAATATTCTTGAAAAACTTTGAAAACGATGTGTTTAGTACTCTTAACCAAGACGATTCATCACTCCGTTCTGAGCTTCAAGTTCCTTCGTTTCATATTCTTACTTTCAGATACTAACATCGTTACCTTGAGCAAAATACATTTGTGTGTTTAGTTGTTATTGTTACAGATCACAAATGGAACAATCTCCTATCTATGGGAGACATGTTGATTTCATCTCCTTAAAGGAAAATCTGATAGACATTGAACTAGAAATTGAAGCAGTTGGCTGGAAAATTTTCTTTAAGGTTTATGAAAAAGTCTATTTGAATGAGATATATGAGTTTTGGAAGAATGCAAAGGTGGTAGACGACACCTTAGTATCAATAACAGATGGATTGCCGGTTATCGTGACACTAGATTCAATCGAGCAAGTTAGGGGGTGTCCAAGTATTGGAACAAAGTTGTCTCATCATACAAAGAGGATTACTCAAGGTTGTGTAGATAAAACACACCTCAATCGACAACTATATGGAAGTAGTGACCCAAAAGCCAGGAAGGCATCAACTCTTGTTCCGAAGGCTAGGTTCTACATTCAATATTTCTTTATTGTGTTCTACCAAGATTAGGTTCGAAGGACGTTGTGACAATGATCGATGAACAATGTCTGTTTCATCTACTCAATCACCAACCCAATAATCTTCCGTACTTAATTTTGAAGTACATTATAAAGTCAAAGGGAGATTCTAGCTCTTTACCGTATGGTATGCCATTGACAAGGATTTTTAGAGATTTTGGAATCTTTCTCGATAGAGGTAATAGGATGAAAATGGATGTGAAAAGCATTATTGTTAGGCCCGGGTCCCGTTTCCTATTCTGAGGTTACCGTTCGGGGCCGTCAAGTAAGGATCACGCGAGGGGAGGGTCAAAAGAATTCGAATGCAAATGATTGGTAGTGTGGCGCGGCGAATGCCTCGAGGGAGAAGTTCGCCGCAGCCAACTTCTGGCTTTGCAGCGGCGAACTCTCAAGGCGAGCGCTTCTTATCTTTTGGGATAATTACGCCGCTTTCGCCGCGGCGAGCTCCCAAAATTCAAAACCCAAACTCCCAACATTCAACATCCAATGCTAAATATATATACATTCATACCTAGAATTCTAACCATCAAACTCACCCATTAGACAAACATAATTATACACCAAAGGGACTTCATTCATTACTAATCCAAAAGAATTTAAGCAAATACATATCATCATACACATTAATGCTTAAAACAAAATACATATACATGAGGATGCTCGATGTTGATATGTCTAATGAGTTATCAAAATGTTCACTAACTTCATACAAAAGTCTCTAGCTATCTTGGAGTTTCCAATGCCTTGCAAGGATTGCTAACCATCTCGTTCTGCACCTGAGGAGTGGAAAAAAATAATGGGTTGAGCTATACAGCTCAGTGGCTAATATATTTATAGCTATCGGTAATTAGCACAAATTCAAGCATATGGAGAAATCGAAGTTTACACCATGAACAAAATGAATCCATTTTTAGAGCTCATATGGCACAAGCGGGCATCCGGGAGAAGGCTCTTGTCAACGTGCACGTGACGAACGAAATGGTTCCATTCTCGCCCAAACAAAAGCACATATTCATGCTCAAATCATTTTCATCATATACTTTTCTTCTTTTCCTTTAGACAAAATGTTATAACCTCTTTCAAGGTATAACATATAACAAATCATCATGTATTATCAAATCTTCACAACAATTCAAAAATCAACAATTTAGACATACACACACATAGGCAAGAATTTGCCCAATCACATAATAACTATAAATATATTACCCACCTAATTTTGCTTGAAAATACAAGCTCAAGATTGCCTTTCCTCTTGCTCTTAAGTAAGGTTGTCTTGATTCCCTTCAAATAAACCAATTTCAATTTAATCCCAATTCAAATAAAATTCATAAAACTTTAATAATAAAAAAATGCTAAAATTAAACTATAACCCTTTCAAAAATCTAAACTTTCGGGTCAACTTTCCATGATCATTTTGATCAAGTAAACGAAGAAATTTGATAATACTTCCTTTTACAAAAAAGTCCCCCATTGCATTAAGTTTCTAATGACATCAAAATTATTCAATTTGGTTTAGTAATCTAAAAGTTATACACAAACATGTTGGGACTGTCCGTATGCTAAAACAATATTCTATACTCAACTTCCATCCAAAAATTGAGGTTTTTCGAGACTGAATTAAAACTTAATTTCTTCAGACAGCATGTAGCCCTATGTCTCTAGTTTACTCCAAATCAAGAATCACTCCATTTGGATAACTATATAATACATAAAAATTTATGCCCAAAATACCGAAGAATGTTTGGTGCTGGAAAGTTCACCACGGCTAACCAAAGAGTAAAAGTTCGCGTGAAATCTTACAAGTTCGCCCCGATGAACCCCCAAGTTGGCCGTGGAGAACTTTGATAGAATCATACGCAGAGCATGTTTCATTTTCCAGATTTTAACCTCCCACCTTTCACATATAACCCCTCTTAAACCTAAACCATCTCTTCTACTTCATTTTAACCACCCAATATCATTCACAAACTCATTCATGATCTATCTTTGATCATTAACCCAAAAATGTAAAATATTAACTCATACCATTCATTAACAACTTCCCACCCACATTCAACTTCATTTTTCATTTCTAACCATCACTAGATATGCTTCATTCAACAAATCAAGAAGGGTTAATGCTTATACTTACTTGTTTAGCCCCAATGTCTTCAAACTCTTCAAGATCTCCAAAAACCTTAGCTTCCTTCTTTTCTTTTGTTTTCTCTCTTCTCTTTTGCTTCTCACCATTATAATCTTCCAATTTTGCCCTTCATGTAATTAGTCTTTCCAAAAATGACGCTCCTTCATTTAATCCAAAGTCTACTTACCTTAGGCCATTTATCTAATACCTTAATCACACACTAATTTAATTCTAATTTTGGCATAATAATTGAACTCCAAATAAAATGGTTTATCTAGCAAGACCACAAAAATTTATCCAGATCATACTTAATAAAATAAATAAATAAATTTGGGGCCCAACAATTATTAATTCAACCACTATTCACAGAATGAAATTAAAGTTTGAAGACGAGGCGGATAGAGGTTCTACACCGAAAGCAAGATCTGAGGGGGAGCATATAGTAAGATGGAGTAGGAGTAAACATGTTACACCTATAAGAAAAACAAAACCTCAACTGACAGGAAGAACATCCATAGAAGAAAAGACTGAGAAATCATCTGATGTATCAATAAAAGCTAAGATGATTTCATAGAAAGAGGAAAGTCGGGTTAAACAATCAACACAACAAGTGTCATTGAAGAGAAAGGCAGAGACACTTCATTCAGAAAAATCTAAACAGTCAAGAAGGTCACTAAGACTATTGACCTTACGACAACAAGAACAGAAGAAACAGAAAGCTCTAATTCTTGGTGAAGATTCTGAAAAGCCAGAAAAAACACATCAGGCTACTAGATCAATTGTCTCAATTTTGTAAAGTTAATAAGAGAAATCATCTATAGAGATAGAGATAAAGAGAAAGTTAGTATTTAAAAAGAAGAAGCCTCAACAACTTTCTTCTAAACTGGCAAAAGAACAAAAAAAGTAGAAGCCCAGTCTGAAAAAGAGTTCTTCATCTGATGTTCAACAGAAGATAAAGACAGTTGAACACTAATTGGAACCTTACAATCCTTCTCAACTAATCAACAAAAAGGATTTGAGAATAAAGATTATAGAAGATTCAGTACCAGTTCGAAGCAGAAGCTCAGTTATTATTAGAGAACCTTCGAAAAAGTTAGTCAAGGTACAAGTTGAACCTATACTGATCAATGATCAATCAATACATCTTTTAAATCATGAAGAAAGAAGACTATATGGTATTCTGTGAGATGAAAAGATAGAACTATATCCAGTGAAGATATCAAAGGATTGATATACAATTTATCCGATTACAAGCAGAACATCGATAAAATTGTGCTCGATATACAACTGAGATGTTCAACCCTCTTTACGAAATGAAGCAAAAGGGAAAAAGAAGATGTTTCCTGAAGGAAATGAAGATGATCTTACAGAAGAGCATATTCAGGCAGCTATGCAGCACATAGATGATGCATGCATAGTACAAAAATTTCGAAATCCTTTATTGCTACAAAAATTACAGAATACAAATTTGGACAAAATAATAAAATACAGAATGCAGACGCAAACTGATCCCGACCTCTATCTTTCACTTGCATGCATTAGGTATACTCCTGTTTGTATAACGGGGTACTCTTCAAAGCCTGAAAAATAATTGCAATTTTGGGTGAGTTTTATGAAGTCAATGAGTGACCATCATCGATGGCTCTTCCAATCACATAATACATAATTCACATCATTACACATTTCACACTTCACATTCAATATACTTTAATCACTCATATTATGCATATGCAGTGCACATGAGACCCACTTTTCATTTGTTACTTTATTGTGACCGAGTGCCTAAACTGTCCCATATAGGGCTCATTGATAACTATCCCTTATCCACTTGGGGGATACAGGGCTCGTTAAATGTTGAGCTCGAGGCTCTGATTCATTTTTGAGCTCGAAGCTTATTTTCACTCATTGAGCTTTAAGCTCTGATCGGTGGCTACATTTATTCCCATATCATCAGACCTTAGTCCGAAAGTCAATATTAGAGTTAAGAATTCACAGTTTCATTCATATGCAAATGCACATTCAGAACGCATTTAACAATCACATTAAGTACACTTAGTTCATCTAATTCGCATTCAATGAGCACTTCAATATTTCCTTCAGACCACACATTCATCAGACCTTTTGTTCGGAAACCAAACACAATCAATCACATTCATATACTGATTCAGTAGTCAATAATACAAAATTCAAATATCAAGCAATAAAGTGAGACCATCTCGGTCGACTCACAGTATGCTCCATATTAGCATTTGCTTCCAATTTCTGGGAACGTTTGAATGCGGACATCTAGCCTTCACAACCCATTTATGCAAGATACACATATATCACAATTTGTATACTCATAAGTGTTTAATAATGCACATGACTGAAATGAAATATGTATAATGCATGTTCATGACAATCCCGGGTATTTTACCAATAATTTCTTTACAAAATCATTCCCATTTCAAAACTCATCTAAGTATAATTTATACTTAGGTTTATGCCTCACTAAACCCGTTAAAACCTCCATTCCTTTCTCATTGTCTCACGTCAGAAATTTTCCCAATCACACTTTCGGGTCTACTATTCACATTCAATTAGAAAGTGAAAATGATGTAATTTGGTCATACTCTCTTCTAGAAAAGTGTTCCCCTATCTCTTATGTTTCCATTAACACCAAAATCACTCAATTTAGTTAAGTACTTTGGAATATATACCTCAATCATTTTCAGATTGCTCTTATCCAAAAGCAGTTCACTATGTACAACTTCCATTCAGAAATTGAACATATGAGAGACTGAATCAAAATTTAGCTTCTTCATATGATTTGTATCCCTATTTCTCTAGTTTACTACAAATAAAAAAAATCATCTCATATGAACTCCTATAAATCTAGATATAATCAAAACACTGAAGTATGCTCAGTAAAAAAATCCCATTTACACTGTTCAAACAGATTCCCACACTTTCATTTGATCCATATTTTTCAATTCAACACCAATTACTCCAAATTTTCACGAAAAAAAAGAAAAATGTGTTAGGAATCTATTGCTTCAAGAATCAAGTCATTCGGAGGTCTAGATAAGAAGTTATGGTCAAAAGAAGCAACCATGTTTATGTCCTCACTCCAAATGATTCTATGTTGGCACGATTGCCATAACTTTCACAAAACATATCGATTGATATCGTTTTTAGATGGTTGGAAATAGGAGGTCGAGATTTACAACTTTCATGAAGAACTCGAAATGAGATTTGGCCTCTAAAATGGTCAAAATCACGATTTACTATAGTTGTCCTGAAAATGTTCGTTTCATGTCCGTTTAACGGACATTGTCGGGCTTGGGAGCATTTTTTCACCCGAGAAGGTCCGTTTAACGGACATCCATGTCTTTTTAACAGACATGCACTGGCCTGGGGGTCTTTTTAGACTCGATAAGTTCTGTTTAATGGACCTAGTGTCCATCTAACAGACATTACTGACACAAAACTCCTTCCAAAACCTCTCCAAAGGTTCCTACATCCATTCTAACATCATGCACACCCATAATCTTCCCAAATTCACCTCTTACTAACACAAAACCACTTCATATCAATTCAAACACCAACTTTGTTTCAATAAAACTTCTAATCTCTACTCAAATGATTCATCACATCAACTATATCTTACCATTCAACAATTCCTATCCTTTTTCCATAACCTATCTTATTCCTAAATATCAAGCACTTTATATTTAAAATCCAACATCTCAAGTTGATGACTACCTCATGTATACTTCAAGCTTCGCTCAACAACATCCATACCCAAAATAATATTCCCTATTTGTTCATAAACACCCAAATTAAAACATCAACATATACATTCATCCAAGATTTTGTTGCATTCAGTTCTCATTTTCACAACAAAATTTGAGACTCTTAAAAGTAGAATTTATATAAAATGTCTTCATAACCATATGTCTCTAGTTAAATCCAAATCAAGAATCAACTCAACTGGATAACTACAGAACAAGTTATGGCTAAAACACAAAGGCATATCAGTGGAAATTTTTCTGCTAACATTTTCCAGATTTTCAAACTTTCAACAATTTACCTCTAACTCATCTTATACCTAGATTATCTCTTCCATTTCACTTCTTCATCCTTCTCTATCCATCTCAAATCATTACACCAATCACAAAAAAATCATGATCTATAATGATCATTAACCAAAAACAGAGCATATATATCTACCCATTCATAACCAATTTTCTACACTCATCTAAACATCATTATATACAAAATCTAACTTCCAAAACATCTCTATATCACATTATACATCATTAATCATCATACATATACAAAAGCAAGAACTTTACCTAGGCTTTCCATCATTCATGACCCATACATACAATTCACATAATCAAGTTATCACATCTCAATTTACCCATCATTCTAGTTTAGTTTAACAATACCCATAACATTGAAGGCAAAACTCTCACTCAACCCTAGCTCCCAAGCAACCCACGATCTTCATCTTCTAAAGGAGGTAAAGGTAGGTTTTTCTTGTGGCAAATTGAAGAAGCAATAAGATGGAAATAGAAATTGAAAGATGGAGTAAGGTTCAAAATGGGTGAATCAAAAACTCATGAAGGAGAACAAGAGAATAAGAAGGAGCCACAAAATTAAGAGGAAAAAGAGATAAATTGAAGACAAAACAATTGAGGTGATTTTTCAAGTGAATGTCGTGAATCGGATGTGTGGTGAGTGGTAGTGACACTTGTCACTGCCACTTGTCACCTTCCTATGGTCCCATATGGACTCATATTAAAAACTAGTCTATTTGTCTCCAATTTTTACTCCAATTGTCTCCCAAATTCAATGACATTTGGCAATAATTTCTAAAGCCATTTATCTAAATTTTCATTGCCATTTGACAGTAAATTCCACTACCAATTAATAATTGTCTTGCCACTTGACATTTTTTCTAGTCCAGAAATTACCCCGAATTTTTCAAAAAATTTTCCAAAAATTCTAAATCAACAATTACACTCTCCAAATCAATTTTCAATACAAACAAATAACAATTCTTTATAACAATTATACCCAAAATGTCAACGAATGCATGTACAATTATTGTTATGTGCAAAGATTCACTATTCATGTGCATGTGCACCTTATGTAATGCATGAGCATGAGATTTGTTTTCCTAATTTCTCTGATTGATCTCACATGTACTAAATTTTTAGGATTTTAACCCTTTGTATGGAAACAGGATGTTACAATATGTCAGCAATAGACGATACACGTCATCACAAATGAAGCACAAACAACAGACGAAGAATAACAACAGACGAAGCGACAATATTAGACGATAAAAAAAGGAAGATACTCTAGAACGTCAGAGAGTTAGTTAGTTGGAGTTAGTTACAGGACTCAACTAAATATCAGTTTCTAAAAGATTCAAGAAGCGGTTTCTCAAAAAGACAGTTAGAGACTTCGACTATAAATACTAGTCCTAGTCGAAGACTAAAATAATGTTTTTTCAAGAGTGAAAATTCTGATTGTACAATACTTAGAGAAATTCTGTATTCAAAGTGCGAAACAAGAGAACGAATACAACTGTAACGTAAATCTTAGAAATATCTTTCTTAGAGAGAGAAAGAAAAGGCTAGAGCCTAGAGAGGCTAAGATAGCAGAAAGAATACTTTGTGAAAGAGACCTGAAGAGGCTCTGGATACTTTGTGAAAGAGACTTGAAAAGGCTCTGGAAGGGTAGAAAGAATACTTGTAAAGTTGAAGAGTATAGTGAAATCTCAGACAAACTCTGAGGACTGAACGTAGCCTAAGGTTTGGGATGAACTAGTATAAAATCGCGACGTCTATTCTCTAACCCTTACACTTTAATTTTCTGGTGTTAGATGAGTAGATATAATTACTTGCGATTCCAATACTTATCAACTTTAGTAAAGTATTTTTAGTATTCATCTAATAGTTGTAAAGATTTATAAGAAATCTCAAAAGATTAATAATTTTGAAAAGATTACACAATTCAACCCCCCTTCTTGTGTATTTTATATACTTTACGTGATTCCTATATTAACAAGTGATTTACTTCAGATATTATTGATTCCATTATACATAATGACTTACCTTAAGTTACTTATGTTGACCCTTTCATTCAACGCCTTTAAAAGGCTTGTCTTTGATAATACTTATTATAGAATTGATATTATTGATTTTATTATGCATAATGACTTACCTATAGTTAATTATGTTGACCCTTTGAAAATATATTTAGCTTTAAAACTTATTAAAAGACAGGAGGATTTTAACATTATTGATTGTGATTTTAGGTTGAAAGAAGGGCTATAGACATTGATTTTCTCGTGTTTTCAAGGACTTAAAATAAGGAAAGACTGAATCCCTACCATCTACCTAAGAAACACATAGGCTTAATTTAAAACAATTTCTTTCTCACTTGCACTATGCATATTTAAGAGAAAATAATTCTTATCATATTATTATCTCTTCTTCTTTAAGTTATGCATAAGAAGATATGGTACTTAAGGTTCTATAAGAATATGAAATGGAAATTGCATATACTATCACGAATATCCATGGGATTATTCCATCAATGTATTCCAGTTAAATCCTTATAAAGGATACATATAAACCTAGTATGGAAAATAACAATTAATCAATCTGGATATGAAAGAAGTTATAAGATTCGAGGTAATTAAACTCCTAGATTTAGAAACTATATATCTAATTACTAATAGCTCTTAAGTAAGTCTTATACAGGTTGTACCAAAAAAGGGAGGAACAATTATAGTGACTAATGAAAAGAATGAGTTGATCCCTACTATGATTGTAATTAGGTGGAGAATTTGCATCAAATATAAGAAGTTGAATGTTACTACTTATAAAAATCACTTCCCTCTACCATTTATTGACCAAATGTTAAAAAACATTAGTAGGATATTAGTTTTATTACTTACTTGATGGATATTAAGGATATAAATAAATCTCAATTATACCAAAAGATCAAAAGAAGATAAAGTTTATATATCTCTATGGAACTTCCATTCATCATAGGATACCCATTGGATTATTCAATATACTAATCATCTTTAATAGTTTATGATGGTTATTTTATATGGCATGATAGAGAAAACAAACAAGGTTGTTATGGGTGACTTTTCTACTTTTAATCTTCTTTTTGGTGTTTATATGTTCAATTTGAAATATGTGTTGCCAAGATATGAAGAAACTAATTTGGTGTTAAACTAGAAAAAAAGTCATTTCATAGTATAAGAAGGAATAGTGCTAGGACATCATATTTTAAGATATAGGATTAAATTGGATCAAATTGAACGGAAATTATAAGGAAATTACCACCTTTGACTTTATTTTACGTAGTCAAGAGTTTTTATTGTGCATATCAAATTTTATTAACTTATTATAAAATATTTCTCTAAAATTACAAAACCTCTTTGTTTTTTAACTATAAAAGATGTTCCTTTTGAGTCTATTGGTGAATGTATTAATAATTTTTATAGGTTAAAGAAGAAGTTAACTTTGGCTCCTATCATGATTGAATCTAGGAAGCTCCTAAAATAGGATTAAAAATATCATAGTGTATTATGATAATAAAGTTCTTAATGATATCTTGATTAATTATACTACTATTGAGAAAGAAATTCTAATTGTCTTTTTTTACATTTGGGAATTTTAGATCATATTATGTTAGTTTCAAAGTGAATTTTACATTGTCCATTCAAGTTTAAAATATCTCTTGTTTAAAAAGGATGTTTAACTAGGTGTAGTTTATTAAATTCTTCTTTGGTAAGAATTTTACTTGAAAATCAGAGACAAGAAAGGGTTAGAGAACTTAAGTGGCCAACCATTTTTTGTGGCTAGAGCAAAGAGATTATGTGGATGAGGAACCTGTATATGATCAATTTTTCGATCAGAGGCTTTAGGTTATTCAATACGATAAAGCTTATTGATTTAAAATTTTTATGATCTTCATTGTCTCTAAAATTGTCTCAGAAGGTCTTTCCTATGATCAGAGGAAGAAATTCCTTTTATAAGTTAAATTGTACTATTAAAAAGATCTTTTATTGTTTTAACAATGTACAAATGGGATTATTAAGAGATGCGTAATTGAGGAAGAGATTAGACAGATTTTACAATAGTGTTACTCATCTCCCTATATTAGATACTACAGTTTTGACATGACGATTTTTGAAGTCTTACAATATAGATTTTATTGTCCTATATTGTTCAAGGATGTTATGAGCTTTGCGCTTATGTATGATCAATATTAAAAGATAAGAAATATCAATAAACAATATAAGATGTCTTAGAATATGTTTCAAGAAATAGAGCTTTTTTATATTTGGGACATAGAATTAATGGAGCAATATCCTCTTTATTATAATAATATTTACATCCTGGCAATAGGTGACTATATATCAAAGTGGATTAAGGTGATAATTTTTCCTAACAACACCAGTGCTAGTATTATGAACTTAATGAATAAGAGAATCTTCCTTGTTTTAATATACCTCAAGCTGTCATTAGAAATAATGGTGTTTACTTTTAGAATTCCTTGTTCAAGGTCTTGCTGAAGAAGAATCGGTGTATTTTCAATACTTCAATCATTTCTTATCTTAAAATAAGTGGCCAAATTTATGTATCTAATATGAAGATTAAATAAATCTTCGAAAAATGGTTAATATTTTTATGAAGGATTAGTTATTGAAACTTAATAATGCCTTTTGAACTTATAAGATAACTTTCTAGAATCTCTTAGGGATGTGTATTTATCGATTAGTGTTTGGAAAATTTTGTTACTTTTTAGTTGAGATCATACACAAAGCCTTATATGAAGTAAATAAACCAAACCTTGACTTAAAGTTGATTGACAAGAAGAAGCTCAATTAATTATAAGGAGCACTACAATAAAAGTAAGAATTAGCGACGAAAAATTGCCGACATAAAAAGAGCCGTTGGAAATTATCGACAAAAATACTATTTCAATATGAAGCGGTAGCAATATCTGTCACTAAATACCAATTTGCAATGGTATCAAATGCCCGTCGTTAAATAAGAAGGGAATTGTTGCCTGAATAATAAATTTTTGGGTTTGCCGATGGAACATTTCCATCGGTAAAATCCATCGATATTGCTAAATGATGGTGTGCAGTATCAGTCAGCTATAGAAACCCAATTACTGGATCTAATCCTCCACGAAAAGTAAAGTCAAATTGTATGTTATTAGACTAAAAAAAGCTATTGATACATTCTACGATAGTTAAATCTGACAATCATGACAAAATCACACCATTCTCTAAGTTAGATTATAAAAAAAAAAGAAGTTGAAACTTATAATAATTCCTAGAACAAAAAAAAGAAGTATTGCTTAAAAAATTGAGAACCAAAAAAAGCAGTATTGCTTAAAACATTGAGAACAAAAAAAAGAAGTATTGCTTAAATCATTGCTTCTTTCCATCATGTATTGGACCTTACCAAAGGAAAATGAATCATTTAATAAATTAGTGTTTTTATAAAAAAAATTTATGACTTTTCGAAATGTAATTACTAGAAGTGCTACCGTGCCCAAGGTAAATGTTGGGTAGCCAGATGCGAAGCGGATAATTGCTGAAAGCATCTAAGTAGTAAGCCCACCCCAAGATGAGTGCTCTCCTATTCCAACTTCCTTAATGCCAAAAATATTCATGATGCTCAGTAGGGCAGCCTTTCCAATTGAAAATTTTTCTTCATTTTACTATTTAATCTCATAATCAGATTTTGGTAACTAAATATTTCATACTTGACAATTTAAAACATACTTTTCAAGTAATTAAATATTTTTAATGGATGAAAACGGGACAGTTCTTACAACTAAATGTTCAATACCCAAGTTGGCCTTACAAAGGTGTTATTCAATTAGTATCGAAACGAAGTCCTAGAGACTTTCTTTTTTTCCTTGTCACTTTTTATTCCATATATATTTATATATTAGATTTTCCTATTATATTATTAATATATTATAAATTATAAAATATTAGTATTATATAGTAGAAATAGAAACAACTTCTGGAACGAAGGGAACTAAGATGCGTCAATTTTTTCCAGGAAATCCCCACCGAAAAATACACACTATTCCTTCCTTTCTATTGAATTGGTCATAACTGCTCCCTACATTCCACGAAATTGTGAACCACAAATAACAACTAATAAATAGGCTGGCGATCCCATAGAAAGACATCACGACCACGAACTCTTAATTAAATTAATAAGATTATTGAATCGTCAAAACAACTTTGATATCTATTTTCACTTTCTATTCACACAAAGTTTTTGTGAATTCATGCACTTTTTTGTTTTTCCATTTCTTTCTTTGTGTCGAAGCATTCTTTGAATTCGAACGATTCATTACCCCCCTTTTTTAGGGGTCACCAAATTGTTTGTTTTACTTGGAGCTTGAATCCTATTTTTCTTAATCACTTTCATTAAAAAAAATCTTTCCATTTTTGGATCGGATTTCTCTCTTCGATTCATTTTTTATAGTATCTCAAAACATATACTATACTAACTTTTTATCCACTAAAATTACATCCAAGCCTCCCATTTTCAACGGCATTAAGTCCACCACCAAATGTTCCCCACTAATACATATCTCACACTCTCTATACACTTGACTAATAACAACATATTAGCTGATTGGAGTACTCACCATCAAAGGGGTATCTAACGAGCTCACATTCCTACCATACATAGTTCTACCCGATGAAACAAATGAGTGGGTGGACCCCGGATCAATCAAAACAACAATATCAACATCAAATAATTTAACCGTACTAGACACAACTTCTGGAGCAGCTTCTACATCCTCCCATGTCATTGCAAACACCCTAGCTGATGCCTGCCCCCTTGGTCTCCCTGGAAGGCTCACCCTCTTAGCTGCATCAGAATTGCCCACTTCAGTTGTAGTCTTATGTCCCATAGTCTTAGCTCTCTTCGAAGCATGCATCTGAGTTTTCTCCTATCTTGCATGCTGAGGGCACCCTTTAGCTATGTGCCCTTTTTTTTTACCACAATTGAAACAAGCTCCTGTCAATCGGTAGCACTCCCCTCTATGGAGTTTCCCACAGTGATCACATTTAGGGATAGACGATGGATTTCCCTCTCCCCTTCTGTTGCCTCCCACCGTAGACACTTGATGAGAATAAATAGGAGTCCTCGTAGATTTGGACCTGCTGGCTTATTCCTGAATGGAAGTGGGAAAAGATTACGATAGATTTCTTGATGGGGTTGCCAAGAACTAGCAGAAAGCACAACACCATATGGGTGATTGTCGATAGACTAACTAAGTCAGCACATTTCTTGCCAATTAAGCAGACAGATTCTTTGAATGCTTTGGCCAAGAAATATGTGGATGAAGTAATCAGACTACATGAGATTCCAAGCTCTATAGTTTCAGATAGAGATCCTAGGTTCACCTCTAGGTGTTGGGAAAGCTTATAGGAGGCTTTAGGAACTAAGTTGCACTTTAGTACAACTTTCCATCCACAGACTAATGGACAATCGGAGAGAACAATACGGACTTTGGAGGCAATGTTGAGAGCTTGTGTTATGGATTTCAAAGGCTTATGGGACAATCATTTGCCTTTAATTGAGTTTACTTATAATAATTCCTATCACTCGAGAATTCAAATGGCACCTTATGAAGCTTTGTATGGTAGGAAGTGTAGAACTCCTATTTTTTGGGATGAGGAAGGTGAGAGAAGGCTTTTAGGGCCTGAATTGGTGCAAGTTACAGTCGATAAGATTAAATTGGTGAAACAGAGAATTAAAGTAGCTCAAGATAGAATGAAGAGCTATGCGGATGCACATACAAAAGAGATGGAATTTGAAGTTGGAGACAAAGTGTTTCTTAGAGCTTCTCCATGGAAAGGGGTTTTGAGGTTTGGTAAGAAAGGCAAGCTTAGTCCGAGATATATAGGCCCTTATGAGATCATTGAGAAGATTAGGCCTTTGGCCTATAAGTTTGCTTTGCCACCAGAATTGTCTAAGATTCACAATGTCTTCCATGTATCGATGTTTAGAAGGTATCAATCCAATCTTTTGCACATAGTTCAACCTTCAGAGGTTCAGTTAAGGGAGGATTTGACTTATGAAGAACAACCAGTAGAGATTTTGGACTCGAAGGAAAAAGTTTTGAGAAACAAGATAGTGAAGTTGGTTAAAGTCTTATGAAAGAATCATTCGACGGAGGAGGCTACATGGAAGCCTTTAGAAGCAATAAAGGAGAAGTATCTAGATCTCTTTGTGGATTCAAGTAAGAATTTCGAGGACGAAATTCTTTTGGGGGGGGGGGGAATTGTTAGACCCTGAAGATTTTTCAATTTTTACTGATTTATTTGTTTAATTATTCATTTTCATTAAATCTTGTAAGCATGAAAAGAGATTAGAATTTGATGAAAAGATTAGAATTAAGTTAGGATTAATATGATATTAAGTGGATTAAAGAGTTAGAAGCGTAAAAGACAAAAGAAGGGGTTGAATTGGAAAAACCAAGTAAGTGAAGGGCAAGATGGGAAAAACAAGAATAGAAATGTGTCTTGGTTTAGAAGAAGAAGAGAGAGTGTCGTGAGAAGAAAAAGAGAAGAGAGAAAAGAAGAGAAAAGAAGGAGAAAAGAAAAGAAGGAAGCTAGGGTTTTTGAAGATCTTAAAGAATTTGAAGAATCTTAGAGCTAAATAAGTAAATACAAGAATTAACCCTTCTTGATTTGTTGAATGGAGCATATTTAGTGATGGGTAGAACTGAAAAATGGAGTTGAATGTATATAAGAAGTTGTTGATGAATGGTATATGAAAATGTTTTAATCTTTTAGCGTTAATGATCAAAGATAGATTATGATGTATTTGTGAATGATTTTGGGTTGGAATGAAGTAGAAGGGATGGTTTATGTTTAAGATGGGTTAATTTGTGAGAGATGGGAGGTAAAATTTAGAAAATGAAACATGTTTGCGTATGTCTCTGTCAAAGTTCACCATGGCCAACATTTCTTAGTTCGTCGCAGCGAACTTGTAAGATTTCGGGAGAACTTTTCCTTTCTGAAAAAGTTCTCCGCGTCAAACTTTTCAGCACTGAACATATAGCATACATTAAACTTCCAACTGCCGAAACATATGGAATGTTATGCATGCTTTCGACCTCCTCTTGGGTCTTAACTTGCTCCTTTGAAAGTTTAATTCCATATCTAGTAAGTGTGAAACCCCTCTTGGAATCCTACTGGCAAACTTGTTGAGCATCTTCTTAATGTAGGTTAACTGAGATAAGGCTATCTGTTTTTTCTTACGATCCCTTATAAGTTTGATCCCTAGAATATAGTTAGCCTCTCCTAAATCCTTCATTAAGAACTGTTCATTTAGCTATCCTTTGACCATAGATAACATTTCTACATCATTCCTAATGAGTAGAATGTCATCGACATATAGAATTAGGAAAATAACCTTGCCTTCTTGTATCCTTTTATAGACACAAGGCTCATCTAGGTTTTGTACGAATCTATAGGTTTTGATAGACTTATCAAACCTAATGTTCCAAGACTTAGATGCTTGCTTAAGTCCATAAATAGACCTCTGCAATTTGCATACCTTATTGCTCATTACCTAGCTCAACGAATCCTTCTAGTTGGGCCATATAAATGGTCTCCTCAAGTTCTCCACTAAGAAATGCGGTCTTGACGTCCATTTTCCATATTTCATAATCGAAATAGGCTGCAATGACCAAAAGAATTTTGATGGACTTAAGCATGGCAACCGGAGAAAATGTCTCCTCATAGTCTATACCCTCTTTTGTAGTATAGCCTTTAGCTACCAATCTAGCTTTAAAAGTCTGTACCTATCCATCAGATCCTGTTTTCCTTTTGTAGATCCATTTACACCCTATGACTTTTACATCTGATGGTATATCTATAAGCCTATGTATAAGTAATGGGATGTGTTTCTTTTTGGTCCGAGATGGCAATTATGCCTTCTCTTAGACCTAGATACCTGTTTGGTTATCTCACAACCCTCCCACTACGTCTAGACATTACCTGGCGTTTAGGCTGCTGTTCTGATTCAACTTTTGAATCCATTTCGACATCTTGTTCTGCTATATCCAAATTAACTCTTGGATTGGATGAAATAGCTAACTCCTTTAGTACTACTTCACTTCTTCCTTTGTGATTTCTTACAAATTCTTCCTCCAAGAAGGTCGCATTTGTCGATATAAATACATTCCTATCTTGAGGATTGTAAAAATAGTACCGTCACGTACCCGTAGGATATCCTACAAATAAACGAACTTCTGACCTTAGTTCCATCTTTGTGGATTCAAGCCTTAGAACATGGGTAGGGCAGCCCCAAGTCCTTACGTGCCATAGTAAAGGCATTTGGTCAGTTCATATGTTGGAATCCTGTTTCCGAAACCCAACTTTTGCAAACTCATACATCTGTTGGACCCCTCTTGCTTCTAGAGTCCAGCGCTTACTTTGATACCACACATGTTGGATCTCGCTTAATTCCGGAAGCCAACACTTCAGAATACCATAACTGTTGGGTCCGGTTTCTGGAGCCCAACTATCCGAAACATCATAAGACGAGAGCGTGCATATTACCTTGAAGGGTTATTGCATTGAATCCTCATTAGCCATCACTAGTTCATCTTTATTCTCATAACATCCCAAAAATTTCCTCATAATTTGTTCACTGGCGTGCCCACACAAATCAGTCACCATACTTGAACTCATTTCTCCTAATTTGTGAACAGAATTTGGAAAGGTTCCCCAAACCACTCCAAAGCCTCTCCAAAGGTTCCTACATCAAATCTAACATCATATTCACTCATAATCTTCCCAAATTCAACTCTTCTAGTGCCAAATCACTTCATATCAATTCAAACAACAAATTTATCTCATAAAACTCTCAAATCTCATCTCCAATGACTCATCAAAACAACACATTCTCATCAATATACCATAGCTATCATGTGCATACATTCCATGCAGCATCACAATTTGTAATAATCATAACTCTCAACTCCGATATCTAAAAATTAGAAACTTGATAGCGTTGGAAAGCTAGAAAGAGAAGCTACAACTTTGTCTAATTCTACCTAAATTAATCTAGTTTTCCCCTAGAAGTCAGAACACACATTTTACCCTCATGAAGAACTTGAAATTTATCCCAACTTCACTTCCTCTATTACAACATCATTCATAACAATTCAACTACCATTTGGAATTCATCAAACTCTCAACCTTAATTCATTTTGGCTCTTCATATTCAACAACATCTCATCATTCATAACGTTCCTATCTTTCTTTTCCATAATGCCTCACTTATATATATATAATAATAGTTCATGTTCAAGATTCACCATCTCAAGTTCATGACTTTAAACCTAACCATCTCAAGTTCATGACTTCAAACATACCTAATATTAACTTAACATCATCCATACCCAATTTATATTTCAATTCCATACATAAATCTTATTTTACTAACATCATAAATAAGAGTTTTACAAAACTTTAATGACATTTCCAAGCCACATTACATCAGCAATATCAAAATCCAATATACCAAGCATGCAAAACCCAATAACTCTAGAAATACATCTGAAGCCTTGTTTTACATCAAATACTCCAAAACAAAACAAAACATGTAAATTCGGATTTATGCTTTGATTCACTTTCACTCGATCTCTTGCTCATCACCTGAAGATGGGGAAAGAGAGTGGGGGTGAGCTTAAAAAGCTCGTGGGTAACATTTTATAACAAATAATAAGCAAAACCGTTCAAAAAGTTCATTGTCATAAAAATCCTTATTAAATCATAAAACACACGTTTCTCAAAATTCGTGTCATGTATCAAAACAGCAAACAACACAATTGATGCATTTTTCAACTTGTTCATAAATCATAAACTCACAAGCATATCAAAAATGGTTTGGGTAGTCCGTAATAGAACGTTCTAACACAATTCCATAAAATGGTATTATGTAGTCGTGAACAGAACGTACTATCGCAATCCCATATAATGGTTTTGCGTAGCCATGAACTTGGGGGAGTCTGTGAAGGAGCTCCATTCCACTAACGGGTAGGCGGGAGAAGCCATTAGTCAAAGTGAACTTGACAGAACAAAACAGACTAATCCAAACCCACATAACATGTAATTCATGACTTGAAAATAGATTTCCCAAGTGGCAAAATTTCGAAAACTTGTTTTTCATGAACATGCAATTTTTCTAAAAGACCTTTCATGTAGCAATTCACAATTCATCATCAAAATTTCATACACCACAACATGTAGCAATTTCTCAATCAATCAAAAGCAATAAAAGCAATATTTAATGAAGTAATTGAAACCATTTTACTCTCTTGATTCAAAAGAAAACATTTATGGCTCATTACTCAAATTATAAACATGAAACCCACCTTGAAATTCCTTGCTTAATACTTGTTCAAAATGCCTCCTCTCTTGCTCCTCTTGCCTCTCTTGATTTCCTTCATCAATGGAAAAATTCCCATTCAATAGGCATCCAAATTGGACAACTCAAAGAAACATATTCACTAAAATTGATCTTAGAATACTAAAACCCAAACATTTCTTAAGCCTTATAAACCAAAATCTTTCTAAAAATCCAACAAATCAAACGTACTCTTACCTTGATTCTTCACCAAATGAAGAGCTTCTTGGCTTGAATGAGAGCTCTAATCCTCCTCTTCCTTTTTCCTTCTTGAACAAACTTCAAAATCCCTCTTCAAGACCAAGAAAAATCAAAACCTAGCATGGCTTCTTTCTTTTCTTCTCTTCTCCACCAAACTCTCTCCTTCTTCTCTCTTCTCTCATTTTTTTCTCCCTCAATTTCATGCTTCCCTCTTCCTTAAAAGCAAACCCACACTTCTTATTACAAGTTTGCCATTAATGATTATGCAAAGACCCTTATACCCTTCCTTATATGCCTTGAATCTTAAAAGCTTAAGTGATCTTCCCAGAAAGCTCTCATGCATATATACTCTTGCTACTTAATTCAACTAAACCATCTTTTAAAATCCTACCAACGTTAACATAATAATTAACTCGAAGTAAAATAATTAATCTAGCAAGAAATCTAAAAGTTGTACCCCAAACATTTCCAAACTGTTCTTATACTAAAACATTATTCTGTGCTCAACTTCCATCTGAAAATTAATATTCTTAAAGACTGAATTAAAACTCAATTTCATCAAACAACTTGTAACCCTATTTCCCTAGTTTAATCCAAATCAAGAACCATCTCATTTGGATAGCTAGAGAAAAAGTTATGGACAAAACACCGAAGCATACTCAATGAACATGTTTCAATTACATTTTCTAGCGTTTAACTTCGAACATTTTCACATATAATAGTTCTAACTTCCAAAAAAAGTTTGGGTCCAACAATTCTCCCCCTTAAAGAATTTCGTCCTCCAAATTCTTACTTGAGTGATCATCAAATGGAGGTAATGTTGTCTTATGTTTTCCTCCGTCTCCCAAATAACTTATTCACTTGAATTGTTGGGCACGGTTTCCGAAACCCAACTCTTGCGGACTCATACAACATGAGTTCTTGCTCTGATACTAACCTTGTTGGACCCTGCTTGATTCCGAAATGGGATCCAACGCTTGCTAATCATAAAACACGAGCATATCACCTCGAAGGGTTATTGCATTAAACCCTCATTAGCCATCATTTTTTTAACATCCCAAAAAGTTACTCACAAGTGATCAATGGCGTGCCCGTACAAAATCAGTCACCACACTCAAACTCATTTCTCCTACTTGTGATCAGAATTTGGAAAACTTCAAATCAGAATTTCAAATCAACTTCTTTAAACGAATCATAGCTCTAAGTCTCTAGTTTTCTTTGAAGAAATAATCATCTCAATCGGAGCTCTAAAGCTCAAGATACGCTTGAAAAACCAAAGCGTGTTCATAATCATAATCATGCTCTCACAACCGGTCTCTCACTTGTTCTAATGAAAACTTTCTCAAAACAACTCGAAAAGATACCATTTTTCATGGAGTGATAGATACATGTCTTAGAGATCCATTGCTTCAAGAACCACCTCATTTAGAGGTCGGATGAGGGAGTTATGCACAAAATAATAGAACATGTTTACACCCTAAAACGATTTTAACCTATATTGGCGCGATTGCCATAAATTTCACCACAAATGTCGGATTGATTTTGTTTTTATACCCTTAGAAAGAAGACATCTAGACCTACAACTTTCATGAAGATCACAAAGTCTGATTCTGCCTCTAACAGTGTCAAACATCACAATCTTTCCTGTGAATGTCCGTTAAACGGACATGCATGAATTGACCAAACTGCACCATTTCACCCGACAAGGTACGTTAAACGGACATCCATGTCCGTTTAACAGACATAGACTGCTCAAAGGGTGTTTTTACACCCGAGAAGGTCCGTTTAACAGACTTCCATGTCCGTTTAATGGACATGGGGCCTCCCCAAAGTCCTGAAATGCCCCTCCAAAGCTTCCAACAACCATC